>JAQMYK010000039.1:31639236-31654236 GCA_030014345.1 Clarias buthupogon | reverse complement strand
TATCCATCCAGAATCCATCCATCCATCTATCCATCATCCATCCATCCATCCATCCATCCATCCAGAATCCATCCAGCATCTATTCATCCCTCATCCATCATCTACAGTATCTAGCATTTATCCAGCCACTTGTCCATCCATCCATCCATCCATCATCCGTCCATCCATCCATCCATCCATCCATCCATCCCTCATCTATCCATCATCCGTCCATCCATCCCTCATCCGTCCATCCAGGCAACTATCCATCCATCCATCCGTCCATCCGTCTATCCAGCCAACTATCCATCCATCCATCCATCCATCCGTCCATCCATCCGTCCATCCAGCCAACTATCCATCCATCCCTCATCCATCCATCCATCCAGAATCCATCCAGCATCTATTCATCCCTCATCCATCATCTACAGTATCTAGCATTTATCCAGCCACTTGTCCATCTATTCATCCACCCAGCCATCCATTCATGCATCAATCTAGACATTGTCTAGCATTTATCCAGTCATTTATTCATCTATCCATCTATTCATCCACCATCATCCATCCATCCATTAAACTATCTAGCATTTATCCATTCATTGACCCATCTATCCATCCATCCACCATTCAATCCAACAATTCATTCATCCATCATCCATCCATCCGTCTGTCTGTCCATCCATCCATCCATCCCTCATCCATCACACTATAGCATTTATCCATCTACCCTTCTATACATCCATCCAGCCATCCATCTCCATCATTACCCATCATTATCATCCAGCCTTCAATCCATCCATCCCTTATCCATCCACTCCTTATCTATCCATCCATCCATCCCTCACCCATCCATTCATCAAACTAGCATTTATCCATTCATTTATCCATAGATCATCCATCCAACCATCAATCCATTCATTCATCCATCATCATCCATCCATCAAACTATCTAGCATTAATCCATTCATTGACCCATCTATCATTCATCCACCCTTCAATCCAACAATTCATTCATCCCTCATCCATCCACTCCTTATCTATCCATCCATCCATCCCTCATCCATCCACTCCTTATTTATCCATCCATCCATCCCTCACCTATCCATCATCCATCCATCAAACTAGCATTTACCCATTAATTTATCCATAGACCATCCATCCAACCATCAATCCATCAATTCATTCATCCATCCATCCATCATCATCCATCTATACATCAAACTACCTAGCATGTATCCAGTCATTTTCCATCCGTCATCTAATCAATTATCCTTCTATTCATCCTCTATCCAGTTATTTATCCAATCACTTATAGATCCATTTTCTATCTACACATTATCTATCATCCATCCTTTTTCCAATCATTTATTCATCTATCCATCACTTATGCATCCATCACATATCATCCAACCATCCATAACTTGTCTGTGATCTAATCATTTACTCATCCATTATCTACAGTATCCATCCTCTATACAATCACTTGTCCATCTATCATCCATCCATCACAGTGTAGGAGTGAATTATTTCTTCAGTTCGTCCAGAATTGTAACAAAATATAAAAAAAATAATTCATGATACGTACAGAATCACAATACAGATGGAATCTGCACCTGGTATTGTGACGATATCGTATCGGGACGTCCCTGGTGATTCCTGTCTCTACAGGTCTAGTCCAGTAAAATCTCCAGGTCTGACTGTATGATGTTTTTCGCTCCACATGACCACCGAGCGTGTTCTTCATGTTTTGTGCGTTTTTGCTCACACAGTAAAACTCGACAATAACACCTCTAACTGTCTGCCATTTGGAACTCCACCTTAGGTGTCTCACGATTGGTTAAAAATTGTGTCCCGTGTATCCAGATGGCCAATCAGAGTGTGTGTACTGTACAGGAGAGCCGTCCTCGGCCCGGCTTTTCATCATTAACATAAACATTCACACCCCAATCCAACACTGGTGAATTATTTTGCTTAATTTTTACATAATGTAAATAATTTGGATATTTTAGCGAACAAAAGCGAGTAGAAAGTTGTGTGAACAGTGGCATCAACACAAAATAATAACATTTTACGGTTTAACTTGGTTTGTAATTCGACTGCAGGATGAAAACGAACAGGACTGATGAGCATAAGGTCTCCATCTTCGGTTCGATCATTTGATAGCACGTACTCTCTTAGCTGCTTTTTTACACTACATGTGTAAAACACGTGTTAATATCACATGGAGCATGTTTACAAACGAGCATCAACTGCTAATCTCAAGGATCGGACAGATGAACAGCGTGTCTGTTAAAATACGCCGATACAGCACCTCCTACTGATTTTATGTAGCTAGCGACTCAGTAAGCTGCACACCTGATAACTATTTAAGCAAAAACACTAGTTAGCGAGCGAGGCAGTTTGGGTGTCTTCTAAAAACACACCTGTTTAAAATCCATTGTTGAATAATCACCGGCTCACAATAACACACACTGATTTTAGTAAACACACTGTGTCGAGTAACTTTCTCTTTACTTGAAACTTTCCACAATGTTCTGCAGTTTCGGAAATGAACATGACATTTACAATAAAAAGAGATGTGGATATATAGCGTTTTGTCAACAAAACAAGAAATATTTTGTCTGGAAAAGGTTTGGTTTCAAACAAATACATCCTCATCATATATATATATATATATCTCCATATAAACACTGGTCGTCTTGTAGATGGTACGACGTACGCGCAAATACACAACTTTATCTAAACAACGCACGTCAGTCAACATCACACCCAAACACCCAAATAAGTGCACTTCTATAGCGCAGAATACGTGAGGGTCCTGAAGTCGTGTGTGTGTGTGTGTGTGTGTGTGTATACACCGAGTTTCTCGGATTTATGATAGTTGTCTGTGTATTAGCTGCACCTGTGTAATCTAAGTGTGCATGCCTACAGGTGGGTGTTTACCTGTTCTGACTCATCCAGCTGTTGTTCTCATGTTATTTAAACGATTGTTCACTATGACATGTGTGTGTGTGTGTGTGTGTGTGTATTGTGGACTCACCCAGCTATCTTGTGTTTTGTCCCTATGTGCACTGCGGCTCCTGATTCGAGCTAGCGGCCCGTCTACAGACGTCTCTACCAAAGCAGATCGCTGGTTTACACTTCTTGAGCGCATTCGTGACTGCTCACACACACACACACACACATACACACACACACACAGAGAAAACAGAGAAATTCTATTTAATTCACATGGAAAAGCTACTGGTTAAAGATGTAAATTACATATTAAATCTTATTCTATATGTTTAAACCGAGCTATCAATTAGCTTCTAATAAATGATATAAAATATACTTTTTGAGCTTCTCTGTGATGTTTCATTTCATAATACCGCTAGCACCAGCTAATATGCAGACTTACAGCTAAAACGCCATCTGCGCCATTGCAAATCCCCATGCAAGACATAAAACACACCCCAACGTAACATTCTTACTATAAAATATTGGCTTTAAATGACAGGATGTAACAACAACTACCTACGTTACACTGTGCTAATGCTAGTTAGCTTTTGCGAGATTAATGCTACAACAGTCGATCCTGGACAATAATTGGCGAGAAAAGTAAAAATTTTGCCACGTGTGATAACCGCGTTAGCTAACAGGCTAGCTATAACGTCTGCTAAATATAAGCTTACGCCTTGATGACCTAGGTATGCCAGTGACTCAATCACATATGAGGTTAAGTTGTTAAGAATAGACCCACTCACCTGATGTTCTGTGGTGCCCTGGCTCGGTTCCTGGTATAACGGGTCCCGGCTTGGGCTCCAGCTTGGTTCAGGTACCAGCTTGGACAAGGTAGTCTGGTTTTCCCTTCTACTCCCAGGAAAAAGACTATCTACATTTAAAAATCTCTCTGGGGTCAAAATGTGACCTGGGGAGGTTGCATGGCTGGGTGAAGGCATCTGAAGAGGAACCATTGGAGGTATGAGGCCAGAAGACTGAACCGGAGTCAAAGCTGGTGTATGTGAAGGAGCTAAAGACGTGCTCGAAAAGGGTCCTGTACTTCGTGCATCCTGTCGTTGCAGTATTTGCTCCACACTGGGTGGTCTGCCACCAACTGGATTTTTGGGAATTTCTGTGGAAGACAGCCACGTAGGTTCATCCACAGCTACCTCCCCCTGTGATATATTCCAGGTGTCGAATTGATGCGCTCCATGGGTCCAGACTGAGGGGACAGACTGCGATTGCATTTGGGGTTTAAGCCTTTCTGTGTCAAATGGTACTGCTTGGTTCAGAATCTGGGGCTGAAGTGGTGGTGGAAGTCTTGCTTGTTCTGAGAGGGCAGGTTTATAAGGAGCCTGCATCTGAGACTGAGGAGGTACATCTCTCTGCAACAAGGATTGAGGACGAATTGGAGATAATGATTTGGCTCCGCTAGTCTGAGTCATCGGTTTGGCTTTACCAGGATCCGAACTTGAGAATGCAGTCATTCCAAAAGGATCCAAAGATTGGGTCTGGTTCTTAAAAGAATCAACATCCAAAATTGATGGTTTGTATGCTCCTTCATCACGATTTGAAGGCTGCTTCCATCTGGGTGTTGGGCTCTGATCGCTGCTCAAACTCGTACCAAACCGATCCCCGAGAGAAACATTATCCAGGTCCAGCACTTGCGGCCGGAGAGATTCTGCAGTTCTCTTTCCCTGTTCGGTCTCTCTCTGCCCTCCTTCCACTCTTTCCTGGTTCCTCCTAGTGGGCCCGTTTTCCCGTTCACTATCTTTGTGAAGTTGAAACTCAAGAAGCTGGCGTCTCTCCAGGTCCTGGATCTTCTTGAGATCATCCATCTCTCTCCGTTTCTCCCTTTCGAGCTCCTTCTGTTTTTCTGACTGCTTCCATCTCTCCATTTCTGCTTGTTGTTTCTGTCTCTCCATCTCTTTTTGTTTTTCCTGTTCTTTCTGCCGCTCAAGCTCTCTCTGCCTTTCAATCTCCATTTGTCTTTTTCTTTCCTTCTCCATCTCCTGCTGTCTCTCATACTCTTGAAGTTTTATCCTTTCCACCTCTAGCAATCTTTCCTTCTCTCTTTCTAATTCTATCTGTCGTCTCCTCTCGGATTCGATCTGACGTTCCTTTTCTAATTGCTTCTGTCTTTCTATTTCCTTTAGCCTCTCCAGTTCTTGCTGTCGTTCCATTTCTTTCTGTCTCTCCCTCTGTCTTTCCAGCTCTCTCTGCCTCTCTCGTTCTCTTTCCAGCTCTCTCTGCCTCTCTTGTTCTAGCTCTCTCTGCCTCTCTTGTTCTAGCTCTCTCTGCCTCTCTCGTTCTAGCTCTCTCTGCCTCTCTCGTTCTAGCTCTCTTTGCCTCTCTCGTTCTAGCTCTTTCTGCCTCTCTCGTTCTAGCTCTTTCTGCCTCTCTCGTTCTAGCTCTCTTTGCCTCTCTCGTTCTAGCTCTTTCTGCCTCTCTCGTTCTAGCTCTCTTTGCCTCTCTCGTTCTAGCTCTTTCTGCCTCTCTCGTTCTCGCTCCAGCTCTCTCTGCCTTTCCCTTTCTCTCTCCATCTCTTGCTGTCGTTCCAGTTCCTTCATCTTTTCATACTCTGCTAGTTTCTGTCTTTCTGACTCCTGCTCCATTGATTTTTGTGGTCCTGTTTGCCACTGTGTCCCCTCTGCGATTTGCAATCCTTCTGGTGATGATTTCCTAAAGGGTGGCTCCGAGGGTTGGTTCCTTCTCATTGATGGCACTCGATTATGAAAACCCCTTTGCCCTATTTTCACAGAGAAGTCCTCAAATGTCGTTTCTGCCTTATCTCGGTCTTTAGCTATTCCTTTTGTATCACTCCCAAACATCCTTTCCTCATCTATTCCTGCACTCTGGTGGACAACCTCATTCATTTGACCTGTAAGGGCAAAATAAGTCGCTTTCGGTCTCATCATCTGCTGATCCTCAGTTTCTGGTCCTTTCGGTTCTCTGAGTGCTGGAACTCTTTCCATCTCTTCCTCATTTTCTAACTCGTTTTCGTCAATGTCTGCTCTCGCAGCCTTGTAAACCTCCGTCTGCCTCCGGATCACTTCTTCCATATCCTTCACAATCTCCCTTTGCTTTTCCATTTCCAACCCTTTATCAAAAAATGGATCTTCCCATTTTGGTAGCGCTCCGACTCTAAGGACACGGGTATTACGCTTCTCCGTAAGAGAACCAGTCGATTGTCTGTCTTTGTCTTTTAAGAAGTTACTGGACCCCTGTGTAAAGCTGTTCTCTTCTTTTCCTGTAATTCCATCATTCGGAGAAGGTTGCTGCAGTCTTTCCCCTCCATTGGACCTTCGCAGAGTAAGAGCCTTCTCTTCCAAATGGGCAGCAGGAATGTTTTCGCTAACTGCACGACTCTCCTCAACCATAGTCACCATGTCGAAAACATGATCGATGCGCTTTGGACTGGAAGGAGACGCCAAACTCTTGACCAGTGATCCATCACCTTCATCGTCCGGAGAACCGAATAAACCGCTTCCTTTGGTCCGAAGAGAGAGACGCTGTCTGGGAGTGGGCTTCACCACGCTGGAGTTAGCATCCTCCATCATTTGGATGCTGTGTTTCTCCACCACATTCTCAAAAAGTGCTGCTCTGACAGTCTGAACACCTCCGGGTACAGTCTGGTCTTCTTGTGGCTTTGCCTCCGCAGTTGAAGGGAGGTCCTTGGACTGAAAGACAAATATTCATTTTGAGAGACATGTGAGTTAAAGATAAGGTGCATCTATACATGTGATAATAACGTCTGCTTCTTTGGCTTGCTCTCCTCGCCTGTAATGAGCAAGAACCTCAAGCAGGATCCTAAAATTATAATCATAACAAAAGTACCGGTAGCAGACTTCACACGTAATTATAGGCTTCTACAGCACAGGTGGCGAGTGCTCATTTTCTCAAGTGTTCTCTCTTCAGAAGACTATTAGACTGCATAAAGATTGCCAACACCAGAGAATTAAAAAGTCAGCCAAATATCAAATGCAAAGGCAATATGAAACTATATAAACCAGACTGGTGATTCCTTCTGCTTTGTTCTTTTTATAATGAACTACTGAACTAATAAACTGATGACCAGGCCTCTCGTGTCCTTCTTAGTCGGCTTCGATGTAAAGGTCAACCTGACAATACCGGGCCTGAAGCAATCCAACCATGGATTTCATGTACTTTTATTAAAATGAAGCAGTGGGACTGCATGAGAACTATGGAAAAGAGTATTCAAATCAGATATAAAAAAAGCTCTCAACATAACATAAGGATCAAAGATAGGACACCAACAACAAAGAAACAGAAATCATTTGCTTTGTTGCTTGGGTGAGGTGCAGAATTGAAAGAGGGCTGTGTGTGTAAAGCTGCTCCGTCAAAGCCTCTATGGCATCTCTCTCATGTTAACCTTTACCACCCTTTTTTTGGTTGGTCTTCGCCAGAATATGACTCAACTCAGCTCAGGTTACACACCTGTCATTGCACCGCACCTCTGTGACATCAATGCTGCTTTTTTCAAATTAGCCCAACCCGTTCGTGCTCCTTTTTTGTTTCCATGCTCGTTCCTTTCATGCTCACTGTCTGTGTTTATTCCCCCCCCCCCCCCGCCCCCCCCCCGCTACCTCTTAGAACCTAAAGTCCAGCCAAGAGTGAGGTCAGTTACAGCTTGCCATTTCAGGTCAAGCCTCTGTTGCATTCTACTGTAAGTAGTTTCTGGGAAAAAAAATAAAAAATTCTGCGACTATAAATAGTAAAACCTAGATTTCAATGGATGATAGAGGAGATGGTGAGCAGATTACAACAGCAAATTTAGTTTGGCTAAGAGATTAAAAAAAGAAAGCCAACCAGGAAGGTAACATGGAAATTAAAAGGTCCAAAAATATGCAAAATATAGTCTTGTTTATGTAGAAATAAGGAGAAAACGGCTTTACAGTCACTCTTTCGGTCTGGTCTTTAGCGCTGTTTATGGCGTCCTGGTGAGAATAAGAAGTAAGAGCAGCGGTATCGTTCACGCTGACCTTCACAGCACGTTACATGGCCAGTCACGTTTATCCATACAGGGAGCTTTTGATAACGTTACAATAGCAGCAGGCTGTTGCTCAACAGAACAGAACTTTCCTGCTTACACAAAATGCCGTTAATCAGCATAGACAGGTTTAGCTTTTGACCCTGAGGTCCTGAGGCTGATGTGGCTGGAATCTTACACTTACTTTAAGGTTTGAATATGGAGTTATTTCAACATTTTACACAATTCTGGTGTTAATTTGCCAAAACACATGGCTTTCAAGGAACACTGTCAAACTGGAGGCTTCACACTTTCATGTTTTAACTCTTAAAAAAAAAAAAAAAGTAAGCATTAAACTAAAACAACATCAAATATATGAGCAGGTTGAATTTGGCCCAAAAGGAAAACTGTTTTACTTCTTAACTTTCTTGCATCTACAGTATAAATATGGATACGTTTCTATTTTTCTCCATTACCGTTTTCATTGCTGGTGGTGCAAGTTCTCCCACCTTTTTGCCGAGCTCCTCAGCTCCCTCCTGGACCCCCTTAAACTCACTGGGGCTCGTGCACTCGGCATCTGACGCGAATCTGTGAATAAATCAGCGTTACATGTCAGCGCGTGTTAAGTTTCTAGGTTCTACAGGTAAAAGTAAGCAGCGAAAAAGTCCACTTTTAGCTACATTGTTCTAATACGTTATCGTTTCTATAGGACCTGTTTTATAGCCGCTGTAAGTTTATAGAGTCACGCGTTACGTGAACTTAGCAGCTTAGCAGGAAATAGCAGCTCAGTGGTAGGTTTCTCACCCGCCATGCGGAACGTCTGGGTTTAATTCCCACCAAGTGTCCAAACACCCGCAACCGTGTACAGTGCCGGTTCCAAGCCCAGATAAAACTGGATTGAGGGGTTGCGTCCGGCGTGAAACGTTGTGTGTGTGTGTGTGGATCGGATGGTCTGCTACGGCGACCCCACGACAGGAGCAGCCGAAAGACTAACAATCATGTTCAGATGGGTCTCTAGTGCCATTTTAACTTTTTGTCCTTTGAAATTCTTGATTTATTTAAGCCAATTCGATTCCCCCTCCCTACTGTGACCTCATAAAAGAAGAGCTCCTCCTCCAATTTGTTGATTGGCTCAGCAGACACTTAAAAGAGCTAGAAAGTGATATGGGACCTTTAAGTGAAAAGAAGGGCTAATTTTAAAAATCATTTTATTTAAATCAGGTTCAATGGCAATCTGATAATGAAAGAAAAAAAACTTTTTTTAAGCAGAAATATGCAGTATGTCATGAGAACAGAAACAGAAAGGCGCAGCGGTGTCACATATCAGAACATTCTGTACATTCTTTAAGCTGTTAATCCCGAAATTTCTACATGCAAGACAAGATGGGGTCCACATGGGGTCACCCGAGCATAATCTCTGCATATAAATACCATCAGATTTTTTCTTATTGTTGTATATTCAAGTTGAATAAAACACTTACCGTTTTGTTCTATCTGTTGGAAGTGGGCGGGGCTTGAACAGTGGCTTCTGGGGTGGGGCCGGTGCAGGGGAGAGATCCTCTGTGAGCTCCTTGATTCGCTGTTTCACTCCGACAGCTCCGTCAGTGTCTGCGAGCGGTGGCGCTGGAGAGCGGGGCTCGTTAACTCGCGTGACAGGAAGTGAAAACGTGGACGAGGACGAGTCCATCAGAAGACTAATCCTCCTCTTTATACCACTTCCTGCTCTTTCCAAAAGCTTTCCATCCTGCCCTTCCACATCCTTCCTCCAAATGCTTCTTTCCAAATCCGTGTGGTGTTTCTCTCTCCTCCTAACGCCGTCTTCACCAGCAGGTGTCTCTGGTGTGTTCTCCTTACTGCTGTCCCCCAGTGCAGGCTGCCTTTGTGTGACGGACTCAAACTTGGCCGTGAGATCTGTCAAAAGGGGTCGTCTGTTCACCTGGTTCGGGGCAGAACCAGAAGATGTAGTTTGTTCTGGCAAGAACGTGGCCGACACCGGCCTTGGCCTGGAGCTTCTGGTTTCCTGAGGACGACGGACGACCACATCAACTTCTTTACTCACATCCTCTTCTAAACCAACACCACTGAGGAAGCCCAAGGATTTCGCCCGAGTTATAGAAGGACCAGTTTTGGATCGCAAAGGCCATTCTGTAGGCTTGGACTGAGATGCAGAAGGTCCCAAACTTGTTCTTCGTACCAGGCCTCCTGTGTCAGCTGGCTTGGGTTTATCAGGATCGTTCAAAGGAGGAGAATGGTCTGGTTTATCTCCTGGACTGCTGTCTGGCCCAGACGTTGGTTGAGTTCCTGATTTAAGGGCTGGAGATTGTAGCTTGGCTTTACTCGGTGGCTCGGGCTTGATCAATGTTTCTGGTTTGGGTTTTGGTTGAGGTTTGGGGGCAAGAATTGGTCGTATTGTGGCATTTCTCTGAATAGCGAAAGGTTTTGGGGTGAGTCTTGGTTTAGGGCCTGGGATTGGTTTCTTGGGGTCTGAACTGATGATGGGCGAATCCTCCATGAGGGTTTTATTACTCGAGTCGGTCAAAGGACTCAAATGAAGACGGCCGCTCACCACTCCAGGCTCGAGCTCCACCTGGGCCGCCATCACTGCACCTGAGAGACGAGAACAACATAAGTTTTTTGAGATAGACCTCTGTTCTGGGGGAACTTCAACCAAATCCAGCCCCGTTCATGTCAGTTCGGGTTTTGCATTTTGTACATGTAGCCTTACTACGTCAACCAGGTGGAGATCTGATTAAAAATTTTTTTTAATAGAATCCACTTTCTATAAATCTGTTCATTCGCCCAATTACCAACCACATTTATTCCAGTTACAGGACAGGGAGGGTGGAGACTAACACACACCTTCTCTGCTACATTCATCAAACCTTACACTGATTTACGGCACTGTGACCAACAGGAGAGAATAGGTGTGTCCCACCCAGACACAACCTGCACATCTGCCCTCAGTTCCCAGGAACAAACGTGTGCATGATGGTCAGGAGAACATTTTGCCTTGATCATCTTTTGCAATCGAATTACTCAATTTACACGAGGAATCGTTTCAGCCCTAAAATAATGACAATGTTTATTTTTGAAAAATGCTGTATGCATTTAAAAAATAAAAGTAGATAAAAAAAAAAAGAAAAGCAATTAATCTTTGTTTCTCTTATATATTTGACATTGCTGTTTAATTAAGCAAAAGTACATTTTATCCGATTAATCGATTATATTTTTGGTAGAATACTCGATTGCTAAAATATTCGACAGCTGCAGCCCTCGTGTGGAGACGGGTGACTTTTTATCTTATATAAATCTGGGCTGTTCTTCACCTGGAATCTGGTTGGACTTGAAATCGGCTAAAACATGGTCTTGGTGCTAAAAGGTATCTGACCTAGGAGTCGCGTTTGTAACTGTTTTTAATTATCTTAATTGTCGTTCAGATGTTATTCAATTCTATTCTAAAATTCGAAAGACGTTTTTTTTTTTTTTACAGATTTTTTGCTGTTTTTAAAACAAATCAAATTGAAGCAACAATGTTTACAGGCCGTACGCTTCTAGACGCTTACACACATTTTTGTATCAATGCTCAAAGAAATATGAATAATTTGCATTTTAAATGATTATTGTTTGAAGTGAGACACTATAACGCTAAAAATGGCCATTTCTGGTGCCACATATAAAATCATCTCTCTAAAACAGCTGAAGTTGATCTGATCGATCACTTCCATGTTGTATAAACTTCAGCTTCTCTGACACACACATGTTCTGTATTATACGAATAACATTAAATATATATATAATAAAATCAGCACCAACGCTGTGTTTTGGACGAATGCAGAAAGCTGCTTGTAAGCGAAGGATACTTAGAAATCTTCCACTACATCCAGGGCTCCGTCCCATTACACTTCATCCTCACTACTTCACTACTTCACTACTTCACTACTTCACTACTTCTAGTCACTCGTTTAGTGAAGAATGACGTCGGAGTAAAATCATTCGTCCCATCTGGATAAATCCTGGCAGAATAGAATCACTCCACCCAAATAAAACTGTGTAATTCTTATATAAGAGCAGTGCATGTGTGTGTGTGTGTGTGCGTGTGTGTGTGCGCGTGTGTGTGTGTACAGCCAGGGGAACATACACCACTCTCTGGACTTTGGCTTTGCAGATACACAAGAGCCACGGAACTGTTTCACTGGCAGGCCATTAATCAGATCGCACACGTGTGTGTGTGTGTGTGTGTGTGTGTGTGTGTGTGTGAGAGAGAGTGAGACTGTTATAAATCACTATGACTGCTGGTGGAATCAGGAGTTCAGTTAGAGAACAGCTCATGAGGACACATCAGTGCGTCGTTAATGGAACACATGGTTGCCACACACACACACACACACACACACACACACGCACGTGCAGTGAAATAAGATGCAGTCTACACGCCAATCTGGAAGTCTCATAGTAGACTTGTGTGCTTCCGATACTATCAGATTTACTATTCAGCATTCTCTCCAGCTCTCACACACACACACACACACACACACACACACACACGCACGCACACACACGCACGCACGCACGGACTAGCCCCGTATAATTAGCTAATCATGCCTCGCCTGCGGTCTTCAATCCGATAATCATAACTCACCTGCCTGGCTGTCAACTGTCTGCAGTGGAGCCCTGGTTTCTGTGGCAACCGCTGGATGATGTCATATCACGAAGAAGGGGGCGGAGTCAGGCTCTGATGAAAGAAAGAGAGGGAGAGATGGAGAGGGAGGTCAGACAGTGTCAATGTTGCACGCCGATGGCTCTCGAGCTCAAATAGCCTCCACACACACACACACACACACACACACACACACACACTTGTTGACTGTAGGCTCAAGTGCTAATCACAACCAACTGGATGGATTCCCGACCCGTATCATATCACAGACTCTGTTAAACACAAATACAGGCTTGTGACGTGCAGACACACTTACAAAGACATGTGCGCAACACACACACAAACACACACACACACTCACGCTCATCTGTGGACTCATGCGAGCATGCAAATCCACCCGAAAACACACAACCTGCCCTTCGGCGGCGAAGCTGACCTACACGGACAGACTACAACCTAATCCGAAACACTCGATACGAGCGGCCGAGTGAAACTGAAGCCCGGAGAGGACGAGAGGAACGACAGAACGAGGAGCGGAGAGAGAGAGAGAGAGAGAGAGAGAGAGAGAGAGAGATGGCCAGGGTGAGCTGGAGGAACTCGGTCTTCGACAGGAAACGCCTTTGCGCAGCTGGAATGTTAAACATGCAGTGTAGGATCCAGCAGGCAACTCACAAACACACACACACACACACACACACACACACACTTCTTATCTTCTATAAACATGCAACGTTACATTGGTGTAAACCTCCATGAGTAAACTTTGTACACAGTCACCATCTATAGCTGAGAGCCGGTCACATGACCCGCTGCATGACCCGCTGAAGAGGAACAGATGGAGATGAAGTCCGTCAATAAATTAGTTCAAGTCTGTCAGCTGGTGTCGGTTTCCTTCCCAGTGCAACAGAGTTCTTTCTACTAGTAGTTTATTCGGTAAGAGTCTTTTTAAAGCAAAAAGAAGGTTTGTAGTGTTAGAGGAGTTACAGAAGATCAGGTCAATCTTTTGGTTCTGCAATAGTGTGAATGATCAAAACTTTCCAAAAAGTTTGTTTTGGTTCTCAGAATCCGGTTCAGAAACTCAGGCCGGTTGCCAAGTAACCAAGATCGCTAGTAACACAAAGTATCCGCACCGCATGACACGAAGTATAGGAAAGTCGCAAAGTCACAAGTAGGTCAAAGATAGTCGTCAAGTCACATTGTAATTAACGACACGGGCAAGTTAAAGTCACAGAACTATAATGAACACAGCAGACAAGCAAGTCACAAAGTAACCAAAAAAAACACAAGTTAACCTGATTAGTCAAAAACACAGGCACAAAGTCTATTTGTAACTATTTCACCAAATAACCACTTAAACAAGTCACAAAGTGACCAAGTCACAAAGTGAGTGAGTGAGTGAGCGAGTGACACAATGAACAAAGTCACAAAGTGATCAAGTGACCAAGTCACAAAGTGACCAAGTGACCAAGTCACAAAGTGACCAAGTGACCAAGTGACCAAGTCAGAGTGACCAAGTCACAGAGTGACCAAGTCACAGAGTGACCAAGTGACCAAGTCACAAAGTGACCAAGCGACCAAATCACAAAGTGACCAAGTGACCAAATCACAAAGTGACCAAGTCACAAAGTGACAAACAAATAACCATGTAACCAAGTAAAAAGGTAACCAAGTAACCTTGTGAACAAGGGACCAGGTCACAGTGACCAAGTAAACAAGTCACAAAGTGAGCAAGTAACCCAACAGCCAAAAAAAGTGACCAAGTCAAACATTGACAAAGTAACCAAGTCACAAAGTAACCAGGTAAAGTCAAAAAGTGACCATGTTAAAAATAAACCAAGTCAAAAGTGACCGAGCAACAAACTCACCACGTAACCAAGTAAACGAGTCAAGCGCTATCCGAGTACACAAATCACAAAACATGTATTCAAGTTCCCAAGCAATGAATCATCCAGGCAGGTCACAGAGTCACAGAGTCACTGAGCAGACAGACAGACAAGTCACAAAATAACTGAACAGGTCGATCAATGATCAGAGAGTCGACAGTTACAAAGTAACCGAGAACCTGGATAAGCACAATGTAACGCGTGGGTCGGTCACTCTGTAACTGAGCACGTGGATCACGATGTACCCGAGAAGTCAGGTTAAGACACTGGTTAGTACCCAAGAAGTCAGGTTAAGACTCTGGTTAGTACCCGAGAAGTCAGGTTAAGACACTGGTTAGTACCCGAGAAGTCAGGTTAAGACTCTGGTTAGTACCCGAGAAGTCAGGTTAAGACTCTGCTTAGTACCCGAGAAGTCAGGTTAAGACACGGTTAAGTACCCGAGAAGTCAGGTTAAGACTCTGGTTAGTACCCGAGAAGTCAGGTTAAGACTCTGGTTAGTACCCGAGAAG
>JAQMYK010000039.1:31627164-31637206 GCA_030014345.1 Clarias buthupogon | reverse complement strand
ACACACACACACACACACAGTGTGATAAGCCCACAGCACTGATCAGTGTATTCAGAATCACTTTACTCGAGCGCGTTCAGATGATTGAGATGGACAGGTGAGGACGACGCTGCAGCCCGCAGACACCAGACGAGGGTTTATTATTAAAACGCCATCAGACTCCAGCGAGACAGAACGTGATAGAAGGCATCGTTATCGAGCGCAGAAGCTGACTTCTCATTGTAAAAGACATAAAAGTCTCTCTAACACACTGCGTGAGCATGTGTGTGTGTGTGTGTGTGTGTTTGAGCAATGCAGATTCAATGCAAATCATTATAGCCTGAGGGTTGAGCAAGCTGTTTCCAGGATTGGAGCGCGAGCACGCATTACACACACTACACACACTACACGCATTACACACACTACACACACTACACGCATTACACACACTACACACACTACACGCATTACACACACTACACACACTACACGTATTACACACACTACACGCATTACACACACTAGAGATGAGAATCACCTCCCGATTCCAGATCATCACCTCACTGCCTCTCTATCAGTATTTCATAAACATCCCCAAATCCATATTACATTATAGTTTTCAGTTTTTGTTAATAAAAAGTAAAAAGTTGAGTCAGAACTGAAAAGTTTTATACCTGAGTTTTATTCATCAGCTTCATACCTGAACTGAACATCAGTAATTAAATGAAGCTCGTTCCTTATAATGTTAGTCTTCTCACTCAAAGACCAAGCGCAGTATTTATACAATACAAACTGACTTCAAATACACGAGTTTAACATTTAACTTTAAATTAAACACAGAGCTACACTGTTACTGAGCCGCGCGCGTCTCTCTGTCTAACATCATCCTCCGTAATCATTATCTATAAACAAACTTATTTAGAAATAATTCACTATGGACATAGTTCAGAGAGCGCCACCTGTAGGATTATAAAGAAATTGTGACATTTTCCACCTCAAACACCTCCAAAGTCTCAAAACTCCACTTGTAGCGGCGAGTACGCAGGGCTTCTAACGACTGTGAAGACTACAGCAAGTCCCCTACATACGAACAAGTCGGGAAATCCAACAAACCTTGTCTAGATTGTCTAGGATACTAACACAATTGGCTAGACACAGTATACTAGACTACAGTAGTGCACACTACACACTACAGCACACCCACTTGATGAGGATGCAGACGTCACGTGACGATGTACACCGGTCATGTGATCTAAAGTTCATATCTTCAAAAGTTTGTAAGTCGAATGTGTTTGTCAGGGACTTGTGCGGTAATTAGCGCTGGTGGTGTTGTGATACTGCTGTGTGTGTGTGTGTGTATAATGAGTGTGTTTGAGATTAATTCTAATTCTAATTCTCTTTCACACACACACACACACACACACACACACACACACTAATTACTAGATATTATAGGTCATGTATAATAAAACAGATATTATACCACCGATGCTATTATAATTATAATTGTTATTGTTATTATTATTATTATTATTATGCTTAAAGGTGCATAACGTCACTGCAGCTGCTCAAATGATCTGTTTATTTCCTCCTGCGTTGTCTCGTGTACGTCCCATAATTCCATTCACTGTACGAGATCTACGGAACTATTGTACACAAAAACTCCAAAAATAATCAACAACAACAACAACAATAATAATAATAATAACAATAACAGTGTGTGTGTTATCAGTCATTTGGTCTAGCTCTGCAGTAACGAGACAGAATTTGAATTTTGTGCGTCCTGATCAGATTTCCGCGCTCGTTGTTACCCGAACGCGCGGTGATGTTGATCTGTGGATTTTCCTCTACAGGCTGAATGAACTGATGTGTATCTGACTAATAGCAGCTCGTTATACAGCTGCGCTTTCACAATTATTTACAGACAACAAGAAAACACCGCTCAGAATGTTTGTTATGAAGAGCCTGCGCGCACACACACACACACACACACACACACACACACACTTTAACCATAGCACTACTCTCCTGCTCCTGGTTAGTGTGGGTTAACTAACTAGTTATAGACTCATTAACGACAGTAAACAGACGACACCATGTGAATGAGCCGTCGTCTGAAGCGCCTCCTCTGGCCGAGGAGTAAAATCACAGCTGTAACCCGTCTGTAACCCCTCACACACTCTTTCATCTCTCTTTAAAATGGTCTTGCTAATAAACTGAAGGGAGCGCGAGTGCAGCGACGTCATCAGCGCAGTGACCCCCTTCTGTAACGACTAGCGGGATCTGATCTGATCCGAGCGCCGCAACACTGAGGGCTTCAGCTGGAACCTTCAGAGGAACCATGATCAATACATCAGCTCTAAACTCTCTCACACACACACACACACACACACAACGGGTCTTCTCATAGACTCACACACACTCATTGCATACAAAGGCTGTTCAGACATACAAAGGTTGCTCTTCACACCCACACACACACACACACACACACACACACACACACACACACACACACGATTTTGCATAACAAACCCCGACTACATCCTGACAGAACATACACACTACACAAATGCACTTTCACCATCTGCTAATACCTCAACCTAATGTGTTATAACACCAATATAATGCTGTGTGTGTGTGTGTGTGAGAGAGAGAGAGAGAGAGAGAGAAAGAGTGAATGAATGGAAGAGAATGAGAGAGAGAGAGAATTAGAGAAAGAGGGAAGTAATGAGGGAATGAGAGAGAGAGAAAGTTACTATTATTATTATTATAATTATTATGTACATACACTTGTACAAAAAATAATTAATATATTATTAATATAGTTATTTTCTTGTTATTATTTCTACGCTTTGGCAATACGAAGAGAGAGAGAGAGAGAGAGAGAGAGAGAGAGAGAGAGAGAGAGATGCTGGTTTGGCCAGTTTGTGCAGAGGCAAATGCACTCGATCAATGCACTCGTCAAGAACAAAAGCAACTCTTCAAACACACACACACACACACACACACACACACACACACACACACACAGTGACAGACAGAGATGGACATTCACAGACAGGCATGTTTGCATACACAGACAGACCACAGACATTATCATTAACGTTGTTTTCATTTTAAGCATTATTAATATTATCATCATTAGTCATCATCCCGCGTTATCAGCACGAGCTTCACGTTTACACGCGTAATCAATAATACTAAGAATACAATTAATGTTAAAGTTAGAATAAAACAAACCCAGAACTACAGATTACGGTGACGCACATCATCATCACTGTATGAACTGAGCCGAGGATAACCCGCGTGCACATCCTCACGCTCGCTACCATGTGTGTGTGTGTGTGTGTGTGTGTGTGTGTGTGTGTGTGGTCAACTCGCTGCCGCTCCTCACACTGCTCTTCCAACGTCTCAGCAGATATCATTATGACCCCACAGCGTGACTTAAAGGCGATGATGATGATTGTTGTTACGCGGTGAGAGACGCCCGCTAACACCGCGGCAGAGTTTTATACATACACATTATACATATAATATAGAAAACACTCTTAACACACGTATTGTGTGTGTACTGAGGCAGAAACATGTAGTTTATCCAAAGTGTGTGCTGACCTGGATTATAATCCCTGCGGTGAGAGTCACAGGGTCATAGTGAAATTCACACACCCACAACAGCAGCCTGTGTTTCACCATAAATAAAAATGACTCTCGTCTGAAGTGAAAGAGTGACAGGTGTGAAGCTGCAGCTCCAGGACGCAACACACAGCTATTAGAAACGTCTTGCCTTTTACTTATGGCCAAAAGAGGACAAAAACAGAAACATGTCTTGGGTGCGTTAATGCTGGTAACCCGAGTAAAAGATTTCACAACAAAATCACTCAAACCCGTGTCCTGAATTTACAAAGACAAAAAAAACTCAATATTATTAACTAGAAAAGTTTTGAAAATACATGAATCTACATATTTCCACAGTTACATAGGACAATTTTAAGTTCTAGTATAAAAGTATAAAGTATATAAAAGTAAGTATAAAATATATTATGCGTATTTTAAAGCATACGAAAGTTATTAGACAATACTACTTTAACTTGTTTTTGTAAACAAATGCATATTATATATAAAATGAGTCATTTTTTAAATAAGTTTCTAACATGCTAACACCACTGAAGCCCTGAGCGCTAACGTTCGCTAAAGCAGGCTAGCGCTGAGGTAAAATTTGCTTAACCAAAGCAGTTAAATAAATAAATATGGTAAAGTCTAATGTCTTATGTTGTTATAGAAGAAAAAGAAAAGACCTTTATGATTTTGTTCGTCTTCAAACATTTCAAGACTGATTTCCCGGATTTTTCAGTCTTAAGTTTCCCGTATAAACTGTGAAATTGGCACTGATAAACATCACTAAATCTATAACTCTATAACTATATAAACTAAAGTTTACATGACACTGATATGAAAAGTAGCTAGTTTTATATATTGAAATCAAATAAAACTAGATGCTACCTTTAATAACTAAACTTAACTAGTTTCATACATAAAACGAAACACAATCATATGCTAGTTTTGCTAGCCTAAAATAATTTTTTTAGGAAAAAAAAAAAGAACTTTATTACTTTTCATCTCAAAACATTTAAAACTGATTTCACGGATTTTTCAATGTTGAAAAATGATGTTGTGAAGTTAGCCGAGATAAACATTACCAAGAACATTATCTACCTCTGTAGCATAAACGTTTATCTGATGCTGATATAAAACTTATCTTAGCTAGTTCAATAGTCAGATTTACAGAGATACATCTTGTAACACTGATCATATTTAACTGAAATAAAGCCCTGATCTCGGAGTCACGTGTTTCTGGTGTCTGACTAACTGCCCCAAATACCCCAAACAGGCACAAAACTAAAGGGATCTTATTTCTATGAAAGCTGATACTGACTGACTATAACAGGCTACTCAATGTTTATGAAGCTACTTTCACCTTCCTGAATCTGAATATCGACCTCATACACACTACAGACACTTCAGACACTTCAGACCCTACAGACAGTACAGACACTTCAGACCCTACAGACAGTACAGACACTTCAGACACTACAGACAGTACAGACACTACAGACCCTACAGACCCTACAGACCCTACAGACACTTCAGACAGTAGACACTTCAGACCCTACAGACCCTTCAGACAGTACAGACACTTCAGACCCTTCAGACACTACAGACCCTAGACACTTCAGACCCTACAGACACTTCAGACACTTCAGATAGTACAGACACTTCAGACCCTACAGACACTTCTGACCCTACAGACACTACAGACCCTACAGACAGTACAGACACTTGAGACAGTACAGACACTTGAGACCCTACAGACACTTGAGACCCTTCAGACAGTACAGACACTACAGACACTTCAGACAGTACAGACAGTACAGACACTACAGACACTTCAGACACTTCAGACAGTTTTGTTTGTAAACTGTAACTCTCCTAAATGTGCGCGTGAGCCCCGAGTGATGTCATGATAAAGTTTCTGTGTGTAGAGATTAAAGGCTGATTAAAGGCTGAATGTGACACTGTGATCAATCTGAGCGGAATGAAACAGATACACTTGTGTTCGACTGTTAACTACAGTAACTTTATAACTAAACACCCCCCACTGAACCCCCACTGAACCCCCACACTGACAGCAGACCAGCTCGGTCTTGTTTTGTTCTGTAATCGGGATGTAAACCCACCCCCTCCTGTGTCCTCCTGTGACTCGGGGGACCGGAGCCCCCGCTCGCGCCTCCCGCGCCGCCCGCGCCGTTTGATGTGTAGCCCCGCGCGCGCGGTTCCTCTGTAGCGCTGTGATGTTCCACTCGCGCGCTGTTACTGTTCCAGATCAGAAACGGGGGAACAGAATCCGGCAGGAAACCCGATCCGGATCCGCGGAAATCCAAGACTCTACTGTGTTTAATCCTCTACAGTCCGGAGTGAAGTGCAGTGAAGTGAAGTGAAGTGCAGGAGTGAGACTGGAGTGAGACTGGAGTGAGACTGGAGTGAGTGAGTGAGGCGGATGTTCCTCCTGCATCGGCCCACCTGTGGTGTTCAGATCAGCCTTCCTTTCTTCCCTCGTTTCCTTTCCTGTTTTGGGAACACCGCCTCCCTCCCCATCCACCCCTCCCCCCTACACTAGTGCCCTACTCAGTGTGCGACACTGCACTGCTCCCTACACACTCCACAGTGCAATAGACCTCTCTTTCAGACCGAGCCCTGGTCAGTGTGTGTGTGTGTGTGTGTGTGTGTGTGTGTGTGTCGCAACCAAACTTCATTTACAATTGAAAACACTCCTGCCCAGCCCTCCCCCTCCCCCCGAGCCTGTACTCACTCACACACTCACTCACACACACCAGGACACAGGGGGACCTTTAAATACTTCATCCTGATTATTTCTCTAAGTGTCTCTCACACACACATACACACACACACACACACACCCCGGTGAGGAGAGCCGGAAGCAGGCACAGGGTCCAGTCCTGAATAAATAAAAAATAAACAGTGTCTATGCTGTAGTGCACTAGATAGTGAGGAGAGCTCAGTATGTATAAAGTCCTAGGTAGTGTACGGGTGTAGGGAGTAAGTGCACATTTGGGATTGGACAATAGTTTGCTTTTGTTTACCTGGGACAAGGTTTTACATTTACCTGAGAGAGTACTGCCTCCTGGTGGCCAATCTGTGATACTACACGTACAGGCTTTAGCTCTAAAGTAGGCCTGTTACTATTCCTACTACTAACATTACTACTACTACTATTAACATTACTACTCTTACTACTACTACTAACATTACTACTCCTACTACTACCATTACTACTACTACTATTAACATTACTACTCTTACTACTACTACTAACATTACTACTCCTACTACTACTTACATTACTACTACTACTATTAACATTACTACTCTTACTACTACTACTAACATTACTACTACTACTATTAACATTACTACTACTACTATTAACATTACTACTCTTACTACTACTACTAACATTACTACTCCTACTACTACCATTACTACTACTACTATTAACATTACTACTCTTACTACTACTACTAACATTACTACTCCTACTACTACTTACATTACTACTACTACTATTAACATTACTACTCTTACTACTACTACTAACATTACTACTACTACTATTAACATTACTACTACTACTATTAACATTACTACTCCTACTACTACTACTAACATTACTACTCCTACTACTAACATTACTACTCCTACTACTACTACTACTACTACTATTAACATTACTACTCTTACTACTACTATTAACATTCCTCCTACTACTATTACCCCTAATACTACTCCTACTACTCCTACTCTCCCGAATGGTATTACTACTAATAATATTAAGACTCCTACTACTGTACTTAAACTACTACTTCTATTCCCCCCTAATAGTATTACTGTACTAGCAATACTACTACTACTTCTACTACTATTGCACCTAATACTACTACTATTACTAAAACGATCCCTAATATTATTACTAATATTACTACTCCTACTACTATTACCCCTAATACTACTCCTACTACTCCTACTCTCCCGAATGGTATTACTACTAATAATATTAAGACTCCTACTACTGTACTTAAACTACTACTTCTATTCCCCCCTAATAGTATTACTGTACTAGCAATACTACTACTACTTCTACTACTATTGCCCCTAATACTACTGCTACTACTCCTACTCCCCCTAATGGTATTACTAATAATAATACTACCACTCCTACTACTATTGTCCATAATATTACTTATATTAGTAAAAGTACTCCTTACTACTATAGCTTTCCCTAATACAGCATGTGCATAAATATACAGTACTGAAAAGACTAAATCTCTGTAGTCCAACTAAAGACCATCAAAGCCAATATTTTACATCCATGGTAGGACCTCCGGTCAACATTCACACACTACAGGCAATTTGTGGACGCCAATTAACCTAATCGATAGATATACTTTTTTTTTTATAAATCATACCTAATCTGTAGATCTTTGGAAGGAAACCCACCAAGCACAGGTTAAACCTTCAAAGTCCATGCACACAGACCCCGAGGCTGAACTCGAACCTAGAGGTACAAGGCAACAGTGCTGACCACGATGCCACCGTACCACCTCTCCTCCTGTTATTGACCCTAATAGTATTACTATTACTAAATACAATACTCAATACAATACTAACTACTCATACTATTGCCCCTAAAACTATCAACTAATAATAATAATAATAATAATAATACGATTCCTACTAATCAGTATCTAGCTTCCTAGATAATGTGTACATATATAGGGAGTAAATGGATATTTGGGATTGAGCAGTAGTTCAGTTGTGTTTACCTGGGATGGGTTTGAACATTTACCTGGGAGAGTACTGCCCCCTGGTGGCCAATGTGTCATATTACATATACAAGCTTAGGCTCCTGTACTACAGTAGTAGCAGGTCTGCTCCTCCTCCTACTACTATTATTATTTATACCACTATTACTACTGCTCCTAAATCTATTACTCCTAATAATACCACTACTATTACTCATATTACTACCCCTAGTGGTACTAATGTGCACCCCCTAGTGGTACTGCAAGTGCTTGCTGAGAAATGAGTAAAGAAACAGTTTTCCCTCCAATCCTCTGTAATGTCCTTTGATTGATGTACATGAATAAGTGTCTTTACCAAAGTGAATCATGTATTTCCTGTTCATTCTATAAACACCAAATCCAACACAAAATCTTCCTCATCATTACAGACAATCCTATTTGAAGCGTAATAATTACTAATTATCAAACTAAACTGTGTTGAAACCATCTCCTGGATAGTTTCTCTTCTGCTTATTAACGATATAAAGCGCTATAACTTTAAGTTAAGTACAGATCACAAACTAAGACACCAAAAAGGTCCGTCATTTACATACTTACATACATGTACTTTAGAACTGACATACACACTAGAACTTCAGCAGCACCTCATCATCATCATCATCATCATCATCACTCTGGAATTCAATAACTCAGGCCCTTCAACATAACCCTGGACAACCGCCTGACAGACCTCACACTGCGCCACACTCGGTCAGACAGCGTTAGTCCTGAACCCGGGGCACCAGGATCAGGATGTAGTTACTGATAGATACTTAAATCACTCTCGATCAGTGCTGTGGCTTCCTGCTCACTGTTCTCTATCTGCTCCTCCTAATTCAGGAGAATGAGGGTGTAGTGACGGGACACAGCAGGGGGGGACAGGGGAGCAGCAGGGACATCATCATCATCATCATCATCATCATCATCTGTCCTCAACATCAAGGAAATAAAAATCATAACCTTATTAAGCGCTGGAATAAGTTCAGTAGGTGTTCTGTTCTCAGCAAGAAATGATTTTTATTGTCATGTGTTTGTCTTCAATAACGCACTGGACAGACAGACAGACAGACAGACAGACAGATGTTTCTCTGTTGCTATACAACATTTTTAACATGTGAATCAAAGCACTTTTTAAAAAAATACAGTAATTAAATTATATCTATTTAATAAAAGGTTGTTGTCTAGTTCATCATTAACATAATCTCTATACAAAGTAATCAGCAGAAGAGAAGCAGTTTGTTATCCAACAGTTTTATTTATTATACAAACATTATAAACAGATTCATCATCATACCACAGTTACCAATTTTACAGAATAAAACCTTAAATGATATAAAAACACCAAATTACAAAACTGCACTGATCACGACTCCATGCTTCATAAAAAAGGATTTTAAAAAAAGTCATTATTAAGGAACTTCATTAAAATAACAGATTTATATATAAAAATGTGCAGCGATATGGAAGTAACCCAGAGACGAGTGTTAATGTGGAGGTAATTACTCTCACCGCACACACACACACACACACACACACACACACACACGACTAAGACTGCAGTGTGGACTTATTCCTGTTCTATTTTCTCTCCACTGATTTAAGAGAAGGTAAAGCAGATTGAGGAGGAATAAAGCGATAAGAAA
>JAQMYK010000039.1:31613416-31624564 GCA_030014345.1 Clarias buthupogon | reverse complement strand
TGTGTGTGTGTGTGTGTGTGTGTGTGTGTGTGAGTGAGTGTGTGTGTGTGTGTGTGTGTGTGTGTGTGTGTGTGTCTTTTGCACATTATGTTATATGTTCTTGACTTTTTAGAGTATTGAAGGTTCATGGTTGCTAAAGATTAGCTTTACATTAGCCAGAAAACACTCCTGTGTACAAATCACTTACAGTGTACTTTACACTCCGCTACAGACCGCGCCACACTCTGAAAATGCTGAACATCTGCGACCACATTCACAAAGCTTCTTAGAATTCTCTCAGAGAGCTCCTATCTTATCCTAAAAAGTCCTAGCTGGGAGTCCTAGACTAAAAGTGATTTAAGAAACGTCTCGGGGCAACTCTGATTAAGGAAAGTACATCTTAGTGAGGGGGCGTGGTCGAGGTCGACCCCGTTGCTAGGGACGATGCAGCAATTCAAGGACTGTGATTGGTTGATTTAAAAAATCCTGTTAAGGTCCTCAAATGCGCTCTTTGTGAAAATATAATATAAGGTAATATAATAGACAGTGAAATCATAGTGTTGTATATAAATAAAATGTATAATAATGACTATAGGCTATGTTATGCAAAGTTTCTGTTTTAGGCTAAATATCTAAGTCAATTAAACAACCAAATGTTGAAAATGTTGTTACTATTGTTACTATATTTAAGTTCTTACATTTATTTTAGATTGATGGGAGCAAAATGGCTCATTCACCAGTTTACATGATTACAAGACAGTTTATTAAAGTTGCACGTTTGGATGGTATGTAGTCAACAATCCAAGAGAGATGGAAGGAAGTAAAACAACAAGAAAACCAAATTGGACAGAGGACCAGTGTTTACTTTTAGCTTTACGTTCAGTGTTTGGAGAATATTTCTTCTTTCCGCCATTTTGTCCTCTGCTATAAAAACTATTAAGCCTCTTATAAGTCCTCCTCTCTACACTTAACAAGTTGCGCTAAGATGTTCTGTAAATCATTTTTATCTTAAGATTTACTCCTAAATTAAAGGGGAAAGTCTAAGAAAATGTCATAATTCTAAGAATCTTCTTAGAATTTCGTCACTAGGAGCAACTTTTAGACTTAAGAAGCTTTGTGGATACGGGCTCAGATTCTAAACTTTCACGACTTCCCTACAGAGCACCTATGAGACCTCGGGGTTTGCTATAATAAACCCACTAGAGTTTGTCCGGACTTGCTGTGAGCTGAGCCTCGAATCGCTTCATCCTGTCTGTTAAAGCGCACTGCATGTCAGCGGGAAACACATAAACTCATTAACTCACTAATGAGCTAGCGCTGGATTAGCTGGGAATCATAATCAGCGAGAATGCACGTGATGTTCGGAGAAGTTCGGAGCAGGAATGTTGCAGATTTTATCTGAACCGGAGCATTTCTCGAGAAGTGGTGAGTTCTGATAAAATCTGCTACATTCCAGCTCTGCATTTCTCCCAATATCACGTGCACTCCCATGGTCACGTGTTGATTTCCAGCTAATCCAGCGCTAGATCATTAGTCTGAGTGTGTGCAATTCAATTCGATTACAAAGAGCTATGATCCAGCTACAAACAGAAGTGGGCAAAGAACACATATCCTGTACTTAAGTAAAAGTAGAGATTCCTTAGGGCAAATAGTGCTCAAGTAAAAGTAAAAGTCCTTCATTTTCATTTCTACTTGAGCAAAATTATTAAAGTCTTCAACTTCAAATCTACTTAAGTATTAAAGGTACTCGTATTAGCTCACTGTTTCCTTTAAGTCATAGCAAAAGAGTCTCTCTCTCTGTGCCACTATCTCCAACCATCTCAACTTCTGACTTCAAACACCTGCTACATGATCAGGGAAGGCAAATTTGGTATTTAATACATAGTCAGCAGGTTGAGATATTGGTGCTTCAAATACTACACACCACTCTGGTTAAGTAACACAACGCCATACAGAAACGTAGTGAAGTACAGATAGTACAGAAGTACAGGCATAGATGTAAGATGTAGTGGAGTAAAATAAAATCAATTCATTATCAATTAATAAAACTACTCAAGTAAAGTACGTAAGTATAGTAACAAAATAAATGTACTTAGTTTCCTTCCAATTCTGCCTATGAATAACCATTTAGAGGGATTATTTAGAGCAATAAAGAGAGTTTGTGTTCTGTTATTCTGCACAATCAAAAGTCCCAGTTTGACTTGAACTCCCCCTCATATTATTATTATTATTATAACATATAATTACTTCCTATAATACTCTGTATAACACAATACACTGTTACCATAAATGATAACATGCTATACCATTATTAAGAGTACTGTACACTATATAATGGTCTGTATATATTGGCCCCCTAGTGGCCATGAAGGTACTGCAGGTGGGCCGCAAGAGGTTTAAACAAGTTGATATTCTTTACATTTGATGTATATTTTTTGCATTTTCAATGATCAGGAATTCTATGTAGTTAAATATTTACAACAAAACTCACAATTAATAAAACAAAGCTATGGTATTTGAATTGCATGATATTCTCGTGTGTGGATCAGGATTGTGATCAGATTTTTGGGATGGAGAATATTGTCAGATTTCAGCCTGAGCCGTGGCGTTCTAAAGTTCAGAAGCTGCCACACAGTCTACACAATTATTAAATACATCTTTATATGAATTGTGCTGTAGTATCAATACACAGATCTGATAAATACAAGTCAGATGTATGTTAATATTTTGTTATATTAATAAAATTTTATTCTAGTTTAATTATAGGACTCACTGCTGCTCCTGAAGATGTCACAGTTGCTGTAGTCAGGGGAATCCGACTTGTCTCCGTTTCCGGCAGTGTGGGATTTCTGGAACTTAAACAGAACCACGTGTGTGTGTGTGTGTTTATTCACCATGTGAGGATTATCTCAAAGTGACAGTTTGATGAATAATACAAAGGACACTGATTTTCCACTTACATTATATTGCATACTGTACCTTTAAATAAATATATGTGTATTATTATTAAATAAATATATGTGCAATTAGTGGGTGGAGGATATTAGCTTCCATGACTCATTAGCGACATAGTTAAAGTGAAAGACCGCAGACACAAACATCACAAGCATCATTTAGTGTTGATCAAAGACAATTAATTCTGGGTCACTGGTAATCAGAACTCCGCCCCACCCAACCCCGCTCACCCTGCTCACCCCCCTCCCTCCTCCACGCCCACTCTGGACCGTACCATGTGCTCCAGTGAGGTGGTGTTGGAGTAGATGGGAGATCCGCGGACTGAGCTACTGAGCTGCTGAAAGGGGTCGTCCATGTAGGTGTTGGCGTTGGGGAGCGTCCGAGTCTTCAGACCACTGAGGAGATCAACAGGAAACATGAGGTTGAAAAAAACATTGACTCAGTGTGTGTGTGTATGTGTGTGTGTGTGTGTGTGTGTGGGTGTTTTTGGGTGGGGGGGTGGGTGTGGGTGTGTACCTAAGTGACTCATGACTGTTGTGCTGATTTGGAGATACAACCTCAGGGGAGCTCCCATCCCGCAGGAGCTGGATCCACTGCTCTTTATCATCAGAACAACTTGCCTAAACACACACACACACACACACACACACACATAAGTTTTATACACAGTCCACAATATCACGTAATCGCATTATATCAAGAATATATTCTTGTTGAATCACTACATGTTTACAAGAAGCACATGTTTATGTGTGTGTGTGTGTGTGTGTGTGTGTGTGTACCTCCAGGACAGCCACCGGATCTCCGTGCTGTAGAATGGTAATGCGGTGTGTGTGTGTCTGGGTGGTATTGGGTCGAATCTCGCTCCCCCTGAGCTGTACTGTGTACTGCGGCGTCATGTCGCTGCTTTCATCGCTGAACAGGTTCAGAACGCCGGCATCGACTCGACACCACAGAGTCTGCCACTGAAAATTCATCAGCACGTTCAGATACCCTGCTGTAGCACAGAGAGAGAGAGAGAGAGAGTAGGAGTGTGTAGTAAAGTCTTAAACACAATGTTTAATCCCCAAAGTCTAGAGCTGTGACTCATTGGTAGACTTTCAATTTCGTTTTTTGAGTGATGTGATATTTTATTAACGTTCGATTCAGCGACACTAATGTTTATTGTCTGATTAGTTTCAAGCAGCTACACGAGGTGATATCAAAAAGTTTGGAGACTGAGTTTGTAACACACCAACAGATAAGTCATAAGTCAGCGTGCCAAAAGACATCATCCTGTGTACATCAGGAGGTGTCCAACTGGTGCTATTCTGACCATGTGCGTCACCACATCTGCTGTTTCATCATGGACAGCAAGTGAGGACAAAGAGCGAATGTGAAATTCTGCGTGAAACTGGGCAGATCTGCCTCAGAGATGTTTGACATAATTTGACATGTTTTACCTAAATATACAGTAATTATTAAACTTTAAATACATTGTGAATCAAAAAACTGACTGCATCAAATCAGCTGACAAAAAGATTGAATGAATAGCATAGCTAAGATAATCGACACAGCTCTACCAGTATCACAGCTGGACTAAGACTAAACCGTCTCTACATCTATCTGATCAGTGCTGCTACATTTCTGATGATGGGTGGAGCGCTAATACTTTTGATCCAAGTAATAGTTTTCAATGAGCAATCCTAAACCTACATATTGGATTGATTGAGTATCCACTTCCATCCTTAATGCACGGTATATACACTTACTGTACAGTATGTTGCTAAAAAGTATTTGCCCCCCTAACCATCATACCCATTGTATAGAATGTCTGTGTATGACGACGCCCCTGTGAGATCCACAAAACCAACTTTATGAGGACATGGTGTGTTGAGAGTTTGTTTGAGTAAAAGAACTTGAGTGTCCTGCACAATGCTTTGACTGAACTCAACCTCAATGCAATGATAGGAATCATCTTTGTGACAAACTGGCACTGGAGCCTCATTGATTTCGCATGAATAAACACAAATCCACTCAGCCTCATTCAAACCTATTAAAATCTAGTGACAAGTCTTCATAGACGATAAGGGTGGAGTGCATGAAAATGGAATGTTCAGTTTGTTCAAGGAACAAATGGGTATAATGATCAGGGGTGCACATACTTTTGGTCAAGCCAAACATTTACACCTTTTTCGCAGGTCACATCTAGGCAATTCTGTCACAAATTCCTCCTCTCAGAAGTTAGAAGTGGATTTAATGTTACTGTAGCACAAACCCTGAAGACATCCAGACGACAGTGTTAAACGATTATAGAGGTGTTATATCGACATACCCTTGTGTTTATAATGGTTGTTGTCAGTGCTGCTGAGAGCAGAAGAAGGAGCGGTGAGGATCTCCTCGTCCGAATCGGTGTGGAGGACTGAGCTCGACTACAGAGAGATACAGATAGCAGAATAGAATACATACATAAACTCTCGTATGTGCATAATATCAGAGCGTTAAGTCATAAGTAGTCGTAGATGTTGTACCCTGCAAGAATCTAGTCTTTCACTCTTCAGGATAGAGGAGGAACCCGAGGATTCCGGCTCACAGTACGAAGAGCCGCTGAGTTCCTCAATGATCTGATGAAGAGAAATACGAGATTTGTGAGATACGAGAAATAAATGAGACCTAACATCTAAATAAGATATATCACATATTTTTACTAAACTGACAAATGTAGATGGAAATGAGACACAGATAAGACCTGGACATGACCTTGTCCTTATGGCACAAGTGAAAATGCAAAACAAAAAATTTAAGATAGAGATAAACACATGAGACATAGATGAGCTGTGTGTGAGACATACACCGGAAATACATCAGCATTAAAACCTGAGGTATGGAAGACATAAAACACAAATGAGACACAAATGAGACAGTTAAGAGAAACGAGACATCTATGAGACAAATATGAGACATATCAGCTACAAACAGGTGTACTGTAGATGTGACAAAATTGAGACACACTACACACACATGATGCACAAATGTCTTTTATAACAGAAAGGACTTTGAAAACATTTTTGAGACAAGTCACTTGTGTGTAATTAATTTTCTGGTTCTCTCTTTTTAACGTGTTTAACAAAACATGCAACAATGTAGATGAGACAATGATGACACCCAATTGAGAAAGTATAAGACACAGGACATAAATGAGACATATATGAGAGACACCAAGGTGTGTACGACACAGATGAGACACTGGTAGGGTGCAAACACCCCATAAGACATAACTGAGACAAATGACACATAAAGACACATCAGACAGATATGTCATGACACATCATGAGATAAATATGACAAACATGAGACACAGACATGACAATTACACAGCGAGAGCGGTGAGACACACGCAAAGATTAATGAGACAAACTAAAGAGACAAAGGCAAAAACCACCACACTACATGAATCACATGTAATGTAAGCAAAAGATGTAAAGAACATTCAACAAATGGCTGAGACGCAAGCCATTTGTGTCTCAGCCATTTGTCAAGGGAGAACAAGAAACATACACAAAGATGAGATACAAGTGAGACACACACAATTAGCAGCTGTGAGACACAGGAGACACTTGTGAGACTTAATATATAAATGAGACATTAATGAGGCACAGCTGAGACAAAAATAAGAGAGAAACCAAGTTAGATTTGAGGTCTGCAGATGTGTTAGAGAAAAGACACTAAGCAAGAAGTTGGCATTCTATAAGACACAATGGGAGGAACAGAAGGCAAAAAAATCCAAGGTTCATGAACTATAACTGAGGAATAAGGACACATGAGACACAAATGAGACAAAAAGTGAGACATAGAACATTGATGATTCAACCATACCAGATGCACCCGAGACACATAAACTAGATGCATACAGCGTATGATGTAGATGAGACGTTAACGAGACACAATTGAGACAACCAAATAATAAATAAGCAGGATCAGACCTTCCTCCATTCCTCTGCCTGACCGCAGCTCTGGAAGCCCAGGATGAGCGTGTCCGACTCGCCCACCACCTTCAGCTCGTGCTGCATCTTCTTGTTGTGTTTGGACTTGTACACCACCTGACAGCCTGTCAGCTTCATCTCCAGCAGGGGTTGGAGGTCTTTAGCACACTTAAAACACTTTAAATAACAGAAACATATTTGTATGAAATACACAAATCGATAACTCATCTAGAGGTTCCAACGGAGCGGTATTTCAGTACGTGTGTCACCCTCACCAGTAAGGAGTCATGTTTGATGATGAAGAGCTGGCGTGTCCACTGGCCGAGCCACTTCTTCCTCCAGAGGTACTCGCAGAGCCGCGATTCAGGGACAGGACGCAGGCATGACTGAGACGAGCCACACTGGATATAGTGAGCTCGGTCCACAGGGACGTCCTCGTCTTCCTCACCATATGACTCATAATGACTGCTCTCTGAGTCGAGTTTATCTGGGGAGACGAGTCACATGAACCTGTCAGTACTTAATTCAGTACAAGACATGGAATTTAGTCAGTAGTTATTGAGACATGAAAACTACTAATTACTTAATGAGAGAAAAAACGTGAACTAGTTGGTACTTAAGGAGATCAGACAGGTAAGCTCGTCAGTAGTTAACGAGACAAGACACTTAAACTATTCAGATCATTAATGAGATCAGAAATGTAAATTAGTCTGTACTAATAAAACCCGGTCAGTACTTTATAAGCGAAATCATAAACTAGTCAGTAATAATGAGGACAAACACGTAAATGAGGTTACGTCCCTCTGAGCTGTTTGTACTGATCTGGACCAACCTGTAGACTGAGTGGCTGGAATAAAAGGCTCGGCCTCTTCGTAACAGTCATCGTCCCTGTGTGGAGGGCGCGGAGGAACCACGGGACCCACAGACTGAGGAAACACACATGAAAGTATGCCGTGTAAGACGTTTGTTAATAAAAATGAAACCAAAGCAGTACTTAAGCGCCACATATACAGTAAATTAAGAGGTAGCGGAAAAAAGAGAGTACGCCACTGTTTTTCCAGACTTTACTGAATAAACATGATCTCGTTTATCAATGATGATTCACAGAACATCCAGAATAACAAGGTTTCAAGCTTCCAAGCATCTGAACTGTCAAAGACAAAGCACAATCTTCAAAAGATCCTGAGTTCAAAGCGTAATTGGTGCTGCCCCCTGGGGGAAGGCAGTGGCTTTCCAGGAGCCACAAACCGTTGGTATGATCTGTTTAGCTTGTGTGTGTACGAGACATGATGGAGGACGCTGTCGGTCTCTTACACTAGTAGCTATCTCGCAGAAATCAGCAGTGACTAATCTGGGAGGGAAAACAAAAACAACGTTCTGACCATAAATGAAACCTATGAGAAAAACAGCTGTTGGATCTTCATCAAGTCCGTTCAAGGTCCTCGTTGTATCCACTGTGAACCTGTTGACATTTCAGAGGCCACAGTTCCAGACTCTGTGTCTACTCCGAGGTCTGTTCTTCTTATCTACATAAGGATGACAGTGTGGATTGGAAATTGTTGTCCCGTAAGGGAACAGAATTGTTTTAGGAAGTACCTCCATGTTTGAGAGACGACGGATGGATTCGCACGGAGCTTAAACACAACATGAAAAGTTTTTATAAGTTTTAGAAATTTCTTGCTTCCATTCTTTCCATGCTCTATTTCAGGCTGAGTAGAAGATAGAGAGGTTGTTGAGAGATCCTGGTTTACCTTTTTACAGGATCCGTCATTTCTGATCATTTGTCTCCGATAAACGATAAATTATGTCAGAGATAACTTTGAGTCAGTACTTCAAAGTGTGTGGGGTAACTAAGTGCAACTAATTTACTTTAGTAATTTGCATACTTTCGCACTTTACTTCACTATATCCTACAACGAAGGTCTTGACTTTCTACTACACAAATATCGCCACCTGCAGACTATTATAAGTAATTGGGTAATTTGCCTTCCCGTCATGACGGCCAATCACGTAGCAGGTGTTGGCTGTAGACATCGTCGGTCAAAGAGTTCTGACCCTGGGGGATGGGTGGGGGTGAGAGCGAGGGGGAGAGAAAGAGATTTCTGTACTTTTACTACGACTTGAAGGCTACATTGACCTAATACAAGCTCAGGACATTCGACACTTCAGTCCATTTAAGGGTTCACTGTTACTCGAATGCAAATGTAAGGAAAGGGAAGATTCTGCTGTGAGTAGTACTTTAATCTCTACTTTTACTCAAATGTAGGATGTGTGTACATCACCCAGCGCGCTTACGTGTATAGTAGACATCTCTGTTATGTGTGTGTGCTCGCTGGCTTGCTTCACTCACATCTCCTGTTTCACACGTGATGTAATGTGGACCGCGATGCCAGAAACACGAGTGACAGCATTTTAGGGTAATAAAAAGGAAGAAATAAAGAAAAGGTACAACTTGAAATGTGAAATCTGAACATGTCGTTTTTTAAGAGCGGCCTGATCTTGCCGGAATCACAGAAACACTACGTAACTTGTTTATTTCTTCGTATCAGTTCCCTCGGTTTCCAGGCTTTTCTGTGGGGGGTAATTTTATGACACTACATTTCTCAAATGTTTATTCCGTCGCCTTTAATCTTCTGAATATTTTCATTCTTGTCATTTAGGGAGGAGGACTGCATGTACAGTTAGCTCCTCAGATACATATCTGTGTTAAAGACATCAAAGACCCCTGTGCATTCTGTCCTATAAGAGAAAAGAATCAGGAAGGAGAGACGCTAGGGGACGGAAGGATGGAAATACAGACGAATGTTCAAAGCACAAAAAAAGAGACGGAAAGATAATTCAAAAAGTCCAAGTCTGTCCGCTTGCTTGGATGTTGGCACGACTTCGCCACTGACCTCATCGTCCCTGGAGGTCCGACTCGCGCCATCTGACTTCCTCCCCCCCCCCCCCCCCCCCCCCCCCCCCGAGCGGGGGGATTCTATCACTCCATCACTTTATCACTCCATCACAAGTGCCACTCTACCCCCATCACGTAGACAGACATAATCGTCCATGCAAAACGTCCACTTCCTCTCTTCTCGACCAATAGGCGCGCGGTTCTCAGCCGTTCAGATGGGCCTCGCGGATAAACACAGCATTTCCTGTCTCAGATAAAGTCCCTCCTCTTCACATCCTTAACATTTTTTGAACTTTCTGAAAACCCGTGGAAACTCAACCCAAATCCCACACAGGCTGAACAGCACAAACTGTAGGTCACAAAGAGTTCAAGAAGTTTCTGTTTAAACATTTAAAACGAAGAACATTTTCACCAGTTCGAAGGCGGTCAGCGCTTCTTTACATGTCAGAATCATTGACGGTTCAGTTAGCAATCGATGCTAAGCATTATTATATTATATTTTTAGCTATACATTGTGTTTCCATAGAAGTTTCACAAACATATTTGAGGTAAATGTTGATATTCCACTCGGTTTCATCTTATTTTCACTGCCACTGTGTCCCCGCGTTGTCCTTAAACGATACATAACAGCGTTAAACAGTGTATAGTGAAAGTTTTGTTTCAGTCATAAGCTTGCATAAGCTCTGTATTTATATTTCTTTAACATGTTACATATTCAGAAGTGAGAATTCACCATCCCAGGATAAAGTATAACTGAGACCCTAACCCCGTCATGACATCATGCTTAAATTATCACAAATTATGGCAGAAAATAAGATCTGAATCGCAGTCTGATTTCTCTCACGAAGATGTTCTTCAGCGCTGTCACTACGGGCTGGATTATTAAAGATCTAAACCTACATTCTGAATTTCTCTTCATACTTGCTAAGATTAAATTTTTCATGAAGAGATCGCATTATGTTAGCTGCCTGAACTTCTGCTGATCTACAAATCCACAAATCTGACTGTCCACTAAAACAATAAAGAAAAGTGTTACTATAAGTGTAAGATCATTTAGATTAGCCGTAGCATCATCTACAAACATATATCTTGTAGTGATGGTCGTTCATGAACGATTTGTTCTTTTTGAGCGAATCTTTAACATGACTCAGATGAACGAGTCATCTCAGAGAGTGATTCGTTCATTTTCTATTGGGCTATGGCAGTGCAGTACACAGGAAACAGTATTGAACGATTGTGTTAGTGAGTTTTCGAGTCCCCGAGTCGTTCCTTCTTTAGACACGTGACTCCCATAGACGCTATGCGGTGCAATAGATTCAAAAGAACGAACGACTCAGACTGGAAGATATAAGAGGT
>JAQMYK010000039.1:31562934-31575818 GCA_030014345.1 Clarias buthupogon | reverse complement strand
CATTTGCTTTGTCCCCAAAAGTATATCTCTTGAACTGTACAGTGGAACTGTGTCTTGACTATGATAGAGAATGTGTATTGAATTTCTGTATATATTTGGCCAAAAAATGTATATTATTACTCTGGTCATCTGCTCAGATACCTTCGGTCAATATGTGGTTGAGTCAGGTGACCACACTTTTACCACTGGAAAAATTTACTTATGGCTTACATCAAAAATCTGAGGTGTTCTGGCGAATTTGGTCCTCTCTCTGGAACTTTCTTGAAGGTCCTCATTGACTATGCCTTTTTAAACTTGGTTTGTGATTTGTTTTTTCTTTTGTCTTTGCATTTAAGCATTTATAGCCATTAGAATGTTACAAAACTTTGCCTGTTGTCGAGATACCTGTACCACTGCTGTTGTTTTGTTGAAAAATTGAATTAAAAAAAAAAAAGAAAAAAAAGTTAAATATCAACAATGAATTTATAGAATTTTAATATACATTTTAAGATAAATAGCAACGCATCAGCAGTTGTAGCCCCATTATAATCTAATATTAATAAACACGGCTATGGAAATTTGGAAACACACTGGTGCGCTCATCTTTTGATTGATTTGAGCTTTGTGTCATTTTTCTCATTTGTTTAGTCGAACTCCAACAAATCTGTCAAAATATAGTGTTGCCATGACAACCAGAATTTTGTTCATCACTAATTTTGGCTAATTGACATACTATGTTGTTTAGTCTTTTGGCTGCCACCAATCCACACACACCTTGGTACAGGTTTTATTCCAGATGCCCTTCCTCACACCACCCCTTCCATTTTATCTGGGCTTGGGACTGGCACTGCATCCCGTGGCTGGGAATCGAACCCAGGCCTTCCACATGGACGGCCAGAAACCTACCACTGAGCGACCAATGACCAAAGAGCTATATTGACATACTATAGCGTGATTTTTTTTTTTTCTTAATAATGTAACACTTTGCATCACCTTCGCCCTCGGCTTGCTCATCAGGGACTATCTAATCATTTTAATTCATACACATTCACATTTCATACAAATTTCCATAATTTTCTTTTGACTGTGTAAAGCTACAGAGACAATGACAACTGTTAAAAGCGCTATACAAATAAAATTGAATTTAATTGAATCTTGGGGCCCCGCTCCTAAATCAGCTGTAATACAGTACCATAAATGATATATATAGCAAATCCCCCCCCAAAACAAAAAACAAACAAAAATAAATAAATAATGCTACTAGCTATGTGAAAGGTGTTAATTTTAGGCAAACACACAAAGCAAAAAATATGTTGCATTTAATCTATTATTTTAAATACACTGCCTGGGATCATAAAACAAACAAACAAACCAACAAAAAAACAACAACAGTAGAACTGACATCTATGTTTAATAGTGAAAGTAAGAGCAATTTGCAAAAAGTGAAGAGAGCTGAAGGGTTTGGGACTAAATAACTGTCGAGCCTTAAGAAAACCAGTGAGGCTCATCGTTTATTAGGGAGCATAAAGATTGGCCTTTGAAGTGATGGAAAAAGGTCACATGGTCTGATTAGTCCAGGTTTACCCTGCTCCAGAGTGATGGGTGCATCAGGGTAAGAAGAGAGACGGGTGAAGCGATGGCCTGCATGTCTCTGGAGACAGTGTTATGATCTGGAGTTGATCAGTTACTCAGGTCGAGACTCAGCAGCGTTATGTGGCAATAAAATGAAGTCAGCTGACCACCTGAATGTACTGAATCACCAGAGGATCACATCTATGGAGGTTTTCTTCTTCCCTGATGGCACGGCCGTAACCCAGAGTCTTCTCCTGGAGAAAGCTTTACACAGCAGGCCCACTCTCCTATCATCAATACGAGATGTTGGAGAGAACATCTGGACTGTAACAAATGTTAATGCATAATCTTCTCGAAATTAAAGCGTCCTTCTTGCCGGCTCTCAGGGGGTCCAGGAGATGACCTTGATGGCGGTGGCTGCAGCTCTCTGGATGATGTAGGCGGGGTGGCTGAGACACGCCTCCAGCTGAGGCAGGTGTTGGATCAGTTGTGCTCGGCCGCTCGGGGTCTCAGCCAGACAGGTGAGCGCACAGAGAACGTTAGCAACCAGCGCTACGTCCTCACTGTCCACCAGACACAGCAGCGGAGGAACAGCACCGGCCTCCAGAGCCTGATATTTACCTACACACACACAGTACATGAGTAAACACATTTAGAGACACAAGAATGTGTGTGTGTGTGTGTGTGTGGACCTTTGGTGATGACGGCGGTGTACATCAGGGCTCCGGCAGCGTTAGCTCTGACCTCCGTGTCCTCATCAGAGAGCAGCTTCACCAACATGGGCACCACCTCCTCCTCACACACCCTCACCTTCCCCTCCGCGTGGACGCTGACGGAGCAACGACGGAGACGGAGAAAAGGGTGCGAGGGGAAAGAAAAGAGGAAATGCAGAGATCAAGCAAAATGAAAAGGCGTGGAGGATGAGGAGGACAGAAAACCAAGGTTGAGGAGAAGTAGAATGAGAGAAAGAAGTGAGAAAGAAAGAGAGAGAGAGCAGGCGGGAGAGAAAGAAAGGAGATGAATGTCATCGCAGTGTGAGAACAGTGTGTATCTAATGTTGGGTGGAGTTCACTTGATGGTGATGACAGTATACGAAAAGCCGCTAGTTAATTCTAGGTGTGAGTGTACAGTGTGTGTGTGTGTGTGTGTGTGCGTGTGTGTGTGTGTGATGAAGTGGAGCTCACCTGATGGCCATGGTGGCGGAGGAGGCGGCGCGGCGGATGAGTGTGGACGTGTGGTGCAGCTGCTCCTTCAGGACGGACACGGCGTCGCTGGCCAGAGCAGGGAGGGCGTCCTGTCTTATACAGCAGCTCAGCGTGGACAGGATGAGCTCCCTGATGTCCTCGCGCTCTACCGGGACCTTCAGCACCAGCCTTGGCACCAGACCCTGAGACACAGCGCGCGCCACGCCCGCTGGAAACTCGCACAGTGTCTTCAACGCACGGTGCACCCGCTCACGGCAGGCGTCCTCCGGCTCGTCCAACAGCTCTGACAGAGGCCCGAGCACATCACACTGCAGAACACCCTCTCTGTGTCAGCACACACACACACACAAACACACACACACAGGTTGTCTCAACATCTCACACAGTTTCTAAATATGAAGAGTTTATAAGAAGAGAAAGTGTGTGTCCGGCTCCACCTCCCCACGCTGTGTGTGACCAGCTCACACAGCGCCTCGGTCGTCTTCGTCCTCACCACGCCGTCCTCATCCTTCAGCAACACCTTCAGTCTGTCTAAACACCCTGAACACCACCAGACAGACTGACATTAGAGGAAACTACACAAAAAAAAAAATCATCACCCTGTGACATCATCAGTATTATATTATATTTTATTTCTCTTATAGATAGGCGATTTTAGGACCGTTTTTAGGGATGCTCAAGCATAGTCGCCTTGTACGTCCAGGGTCCAGGGTTCGATTCCTCCCTCGGGGTCTGTGTGCATGAAGTGTCATGTTCTCCCTGTGCTTGGTGGGTTTCCCCCGGGTACTCCGGTTCCTCCCAAGAGAGTTTAAGTGTGTGTGTGTGTGTGTGTGTGTGTGTGTGTGTGCCCTGGATTGGCACCCCGTTCAGGATGTACCACGCCTTGTGCCCTAAGTCTCCTGGGATAGGCTCCGCCCCCGTGACCCTGAATACAGGATAAAGTGGTATAGAAGACTTTAAGGTGGATCTTTTGGGGTTTTACCCCTTAATAGTTTATTAAATGCTGTATAAACTATAGTTTTTAATAGACGTGAGGTTAACTCCCTGCATTGCCAACAGCAACCCAACATCCAGCTAGAAACATTTTATTAATCAATACAATCCTACTGCATGTAGAGCTTTTATACATTTGGTTTTAACTTTGGGTTGACATCACAAAGAAGGAGAGAGGGAGAGAGAGAGAGAGAGCTGAGAGGAACACATAATTATACCCTCTTATGCCCAGTATACTCTATTTTTAATTTTCTTAAAACAAATTCTGCCACGAGAATCATATTACTTACTGTTAATACAAACATTGGTGTTAAATAATTCATTAAGAAATAATTAAGACATTAAAATAAAAAAATAATTATTAATATTAATAACAAGTCACTATACTGTATACGTTACATACTCAATAAGTCCTGAGCGCCCCCTAAAGGTCTGATACTAGAATTGCCTCAGTTGATACACTGATCCGCTAACAGTCACTCACTCACCCACTCATGGTCTATATGGCTTTATCCTGTGTACAGGGTCACTGGGGGCCTGGAGCCCATCACAGGAGCCTTAGGGCATGAGGCGGGGAACACCCTGAGAACACCAGTTAGACTCATCTGCATGTCCTTGGTCTGCGGGAGGAAACCGGAGTACCTGGAGTGAACCCAGCACGGGGAGAACATGTGAACCCCACACACACACACACACAGACCCCGAGGCGGGAACCGAACCCTGGAAACACTAAGGCACCATGTCACCATTAAAAGTTATATGTTTTAAATATTAATGTGCTGTAATGAAGCACTGAAACTGGAGACTCCTTCCACAAAGAGACTGAAACCCCCTCCGTCTGTAAATGAGCTGCTGTTATAGAAAACTAATCACGGTGCAGCTCTCTCTCTCTCTCTCTCTGAGCAGGACAGTGTGGTGTGTCAATGTGACGTCACTACCGTGATGCAGGGCCTCGTACGCTCTCTCAGGGTCGTGCAGAAGGTCACACAGTGAACGCAGCGCCCCCTGGCGGACCTCCAGCTCCTCCGCCTGCAGCTCCGTCATCAGCCTCGGGACCGCGCGATTACCGAACGCCACGGGAGCGCGCGCCGGGTCGATGAGCGGCGGCAGGTGATCCGAAATCCGTGTACCGGCCATCAGGGGGGGCTGAGGGGGGGGCACTATACACACACCTGAATGTTTAATGTGTGTAAGAGTAACACGAATCCAGTGTGGTGATTAAGATTAACTTCTATAAAAACAAGAGGAATAAAAGACCAAAAAAAAAAAAAAAAAGAATAAAGGCAGAGTGAAAGACTTAAAAATCTGTCACACGTCACGTGACTTATTGCCAAGCAACGCCAAATCTACACAAGAGCTCATTAGAATTTGTTCTCACTAAATGTACCAGACAGTCATTATTATTTATTATTATTATTATTTATTATTATTATTATTTTGTTTAAAATGCAAATTTAATATAATCTAACCTTTTTTTATTCTACTCTAGTGTTCTCCTCCTGCGTTCTGCTGCCCGGCACTTCCTGTTTGTGTCCGTTGCTAGGCAACGACGTTCACGTCAGAACGTGTCACACAGATAATACTGGGAAATAAACATTAATTTCAATTTGTAAAATAACATTTAAAAAAATATATATATTCCCGTGATGTGTAATTTCGCGTTATTTTACAAATAGGTCTTTTTTTGTTTTTAACCCCCCTGAAGCGCCGTCGCCATGGAAACAACACATCCCGGAAACACCTGCTAGCATGTCCAGTGTGTTAGCTCGCGCTGGCTAAACTGTGGTTTATAATTATATTCGTTTCTGTAAACTGTTTACAAAGTTGCAATCATATTGAAATAATCAAATGAATTGTATTGTTTTATTTTGTAATGAATGAGGGCAAAAATTGTTTAAAATATAAATATTGTATTTTTTTTTTTTTTTTTTAATAAATCTTTAAATTTGTTAAGAAGCCAGACAGGTGAAGTTCCCGGATGAGAGGGCGGGTTCTGATTGGCTTGTACACTTTTTGGATTTCTCTTGAAAAGAAGAAAAGAAAAAAAAAAACACTCCAACAAAGTAGCACAAATTAAATGTTTTATAATTTTTAATAAGAAAATATTTAGTGAGTTAGACACCATGTAAATTTAATTTATTTATTTGTAAAACAATATATGAGGAAATGATCTATGGGAAAATGTTAGACTTTATACGAGGTTGTATCAAAAAGTTTAGAGATTAGCTCTGTTTACAAGCTTTATTCCCCACCCTGTACTTCCTCCCTCAGACGCCTTAAAACCTGGCAGTAGGATTCACCATAGATGGTCTGGGGCCCCTGGGGATGAATTCATGATGCCCATTGCTACGAATGTCGAAAAGGATGATGAACACGCACTCGGTCGAGCTGCGGACCTGCCTCGCCTTTTTCGGTCGTGAAGATGACGAGGCTCCTCCGCTGTGCAGACTGTTCCTTCGTCTCAGGGTCGTACACCCAAGTTTGTTCACCGGTAATGATCCTCGACATGAAGGACGGGTCATCCGCGGCACACTGACGGAGTTCTGGGCAGACTTCAGTGTGGCGTTCCTTCTGCTCCTGGGTCAGCAGCCTGGGGACAAACTCGGTAGCAACACGGCACATGTTCACATCACACGTGAGGACCAGCTGGACTGTTCCGTATGACACACTGACAACGGTAGCAATGTTGTGCAATCTCTCTCTGACGATCAACATGCACAAGTTGCTGATCTCTGGTCGTCTTCCAGTGATGTTCTTTAGCTCTTGAAGCGTGTCACTCAAAACATCTCGCACAACTCATTGCAGCATTGCGTAAAATTCCAAAATGATGTCAAACATCTCTATCTCTCTATCTATCCAGTTTCACACAGAATTTCACATTCGCTCTTTGTTCTAATTTGGTGTCCATGATGAAATAACAGAATAGCACCAGTCACACGGCTCCCAATGTACACAGGACGATGTCTTTTGGCACACTGACTTACGAAGGTCGGTGCTCCCTGTGACTGTGTGTACAGCCTTGTGCTGCCATCTGCTGGTGTGTTACAAAACTAGTCGCTAAACTTTTTGATTCCACCTCGTATACAACACTGCTTAACTGTAAATTTTTATAACAATAGGATTGTAAAACTGGGTGTTTATAGACATTATTCAGCTATATTCTGAACACTCAGGTGACGAGAGGGCGTGGTCACACCCTCAGGACCTATAGCCGTACAGTTTGACGTGCAGGTCGACGAGCTGTCGGAGGAAGCCGCGGTTCGGGATGATCCCTCTCCCTTCTTTAACCGTATTGATGGCCTCCACCAGGGTCATGTTGTGCTTCAGCATCAGGTACGCCAGGACGATGGTGGCCGAGCGGCTCACGCCCACGTGGCAGTGCACCAGGATTTTACCTGCACAAAAGTCAAGCGCAGTCAATACACTAGCCTCTCAGTTAATATGCGAGATTACGGTAAAAAAAAGTGTGGCGTTTAAGATGTTTGTGACGTTTTTACCCCCCGTCCTGAGCGCATTGTGAATGAACTCCGCCCCTGTGTTAAAGTTGACGCTCATGTCATAGGCGGGAGAGTCGTGGGCTTCGATGCCGAGATACGTGATTCCCATTCCAGAGTAAAAGTCGTTGCCTCGTCTGGAGCTGTGAGCGCAGTTCAGCACGTGAGTGAAGTTTTCCCGCCGGAGCGCAGCACGATTTTCCGCAAAATCCCTGCGGAAGGAGGAGTGCGTTATAGACAGGGGATTTTCCACAGCTGATAATATCGTCCCGGGAAATGGTTTAATCATTACAATTCCTTCTGATGCGTCATGCTGCATTTACTGTGAAATGGTGCCACCTAGTGCTGGAGTAGTATTACGACTCGTAAAATCGAATCCGTTGCATGACATTGAACATTTCATCCCAGACCATCATGACACTTACATGTCTCCTATATACAGCCTGGGCCAGACCTCGTTAGCCGGGCTGTTGATCCCTCTCCCGGCGAAAAGGAGCTGCTCGACTCCCATTACCGCCAGAGCAGGCGAGGTGAAATCGATCTCTCTTTCCGCAGAGCGGGAATCCTTGTACTTGGATCGGTAGGACATTTGGAGCCGAACGTTGGTGCTGAAATGGGAGAAGCTGATATTAACCAGTTGATATTGTCAGTTTGAACCCGTAGATCCACAGCGCTCAGACGGCTGGGACACACACACACACACACACACACACACACACACACCGCAACTGGGTTATTTTAGGATGTGGTGTTGGCTGGAAATCAGTAATGCTCAGACTGCAGCTTCGTACCAGATCACTTACACATACAGCTTACTTACACACACGTCACAGAGCTTTTAAATGCTGTGTTATAGAAATGAGAAAGCCCTACCTACCTACTTACTTACCTACCACTCCCTCCCCTGAGCAGGAGATTAGCGTTAACCAGTTAAACATGTTTAGGCTGGGAGGATTTCCTTCAGAAAACATCAACAAACATTACAAACTCTTATTGTTCTTAAACTATAACCGTTACGACTCTCACGTCTACATCCGTAGCCCTTATGTGTGCGGTAGGTCTCTTGTGTCTACGTCCATAAACGTTCCGATTCTTAGGTCTCTTGCGTGTACTTCCATAACCGTTACAACTGTTACTGTCTGTTACAGCTCTTGGGTCTACATCCATAACCGTTACATCCGATATGTCTCTTGAGCGTACGTCCACAGCTGTTATGTCTCCTGCGTCTCCGTCCATAATCATTACGTCTGTTGCATCTTGTGTCTGCATTCATAACCCTTATTATGCAACTCTGCATCTCTTACATCTCTTTGTCCTCAACCGTCATGTCTCTTGCATCTACGTCCATAATCATTATGTCTCTTACATGTTACGTGTTAAGGTTGATGTTAAGGTTATAATTCTTTCGTCTTTTCCATGTCAGTCACCGTTACACCCATCTCGTGTTTACCCTTTATTTCTCCTGTACACCTCCTGAAACGTGATCAGATCTTCACCCGAGTCTTATAACCGGCTCAGAAACAACCAAAGCAAACAAATCACACGATGTACAAACAGTTTATAGATTTATTAACCGAGTAAAATAATCCAGTGTTAAATATCTCTGTCAGGAAAAACACACACACATGAATCTTTAGTTCTAACTTCTACAAATCTTTCCGGTACGTGACGACAGCGCCGGAGGAATCTCGGCCCATTCCTGCTTACAAACCTGCTCCAACTCGGGGATGATGATGAGCTTCCTGACACGACCCGAGAGCTCAGGAACGTCTCACGTCCATAAACCTGTTGGATGAAGACCCGAGGTAGCGTTCTAGATCGATTCCTGTCTGTATGAATGACGTTAAATCGAATCCTACTCCTAGAGATTCACAATATGTTTAAAAGAAAAAGAAGAAGAAGAAAAGAAAAAAAATCAGTTGATGAATAAATAAACGTTAAACTACAGTGGTCTAGTTTCAGGACTCAGGATGAAGATCTGATGGCATTAAGGGGCAAAACCTTTGTAGAAATCCAGAAAACTATAAAGCGTTTACAAACTCATACGTTTGAAGATTGAACATTTAACACCAAACGAGCTTCTTTAGGACTCTTCTAGTTTATTGTAAGGTGTGTGTGTGTGTGTGTGTGTGTGTTGTGATCCGGGCCAACGGCCTCGTCTCATGCACTTACAGTCGAGACCTTAGCAGGCAGGTTTTGTTCCTGTCTTCAGTCTCTATGTACAAGTGACGTACAAATATACTCTCTTAGTGTAAAGTCTGTGTAAATGTACAGTTTTTTTTTTTTAATATATATATAGAAGGAGATTGTACAGAGTTACAGAGAGGGAAAGAGACAAGGAAAAAAAAATAATAATCAAAGACACGGTGACATGCAGAGCTCGAGAACATCTTCAAATATTTTTTTTTTTTTTTTTGTACTCGGGTATGAAAAGCACCTGCCGACGCGGCGGCAAACAGTTCTGTCCTCTATAAAGCGACCGGAGGAAGACCAGACCTGCTGTGGAGGGTCCGAGGTGAAACCGCATGCCACGGAATCGGTACAAAAATACAGTCATGACGTGATGGTGAAAGTGTTTCCGGGCAGCACGGACACGCCCGCGCCCGAGAGGTGAACCTGGTGAACCGAGGGCAGAGCGAGGACGTCCGTCTGCAGAGTCTGCTGTGTTTTTAAAAAGTTTGATGATGCGTGTCGTTCCTTCTCGGAGAATTCCAGAACATGAACCCAAAACGGAAGGAACGACGACAGTCCGAGACACGATCCCGTCCCGTTCATGACGACCCGCACTGCTGTTGGCGCGCGCCTGTTCACGAGTCTTCTAGTTGTCCTTGTTTTTTTTGTTTCTTTTATTTTAAACGATACACACAAAGACATAACAGTTGAAACACAACATCATAAACCTTTAGGCAGGAATAGTCGCGACAGGACGACGTCGGCGACGGCCTGAAAGTGACTTTGGTGCAAAGTATTAAACATAGCGGCGTCCGTTTCCTTCATTTATCTTTTCTTGTTTTGTTTTTTTTCTTATGAGGAAGAGGATGATTGGTCTTCCCTTGGCCACGCCCACTGTTTTTTTTTTTTTTCATTAAACATGATTTAAATAGAAACGTATACATTTTGTCATTATTTTTTTTAGGAAGGTCTCATTTGTATCCATGCGAGACCTTTAGATTAGACAGGATACTGGCTTTTAGATTAGTCTTCATATCGAGAGTAAAAAATAAAAAAAAAATAATATAAAACAGAAAAAAAACTACCAGGTGAGAGGAGTGTAGAGCTGTGTGAACGGGGCGAGTATTGCTTATAGACTGGTGTGTGTTCGGCGCGGCGTCGCTGATCGCTAGTGTCGTACACCGCTAGCTAGGAAATGTGCAGCGCTGTGCCTGGGGTACAAATCTTGGGCGGAGCCATAAAGTGGGTGGGAATATTTCAAGATGGCCGATGCAGTGAGCGAGAGAAAGAAAGAGAGAGAGAGAAAGAATAGGAGGAGTTTCAACAATCCTTACTAATACTTTAATTAATAAAAAACTTAACTATTTATTGCTTTACGCATAAACATCTGCTTCTGAGCTCACAGATCGTTAGGATCGTTATCTAAAACTCAAGATCCAAGATCTCGTAAGCAAACGTACAGGACACAGCCAGCTTTACGCTCAAAAACGTTTACGTTTAACCCGCAGGTTCATTGTGGACGGCTACGCTAACGCGATTAGCTTCTCGGGAGTCTGGATTGAGAAGGAGCAGGACGTCAAAGAGAGACGGATTAGAATTAGAAGAAGCAGGTGATTGGATGGCAGTGTGTGTGCTGATGGGACTGTGTGTGTGTGTGTGTGTGTGTGTGTGTGTGAGAGAGAGAGAGTGAGTGATAACCTGCAAAATAATATTAGCATTTTCTGTAGTCAGCATAACACGGCTACGGCTAACCAAACCGGACGTGATAAACAGAATCGTTAACGCAGACGAGATCGTCCTCTAGAAGGCCTTGTTCTCCAGCCGGTCCAGGATGGCCTGGATCTTCTGCACGGCCACTTTGCGGGCCGAGCGCACGGCGTCCTGACCGTTGGTCTCCACCGAGTCCAGGATCAGCAGCTCTTTGGTGAGCAGCTCCTCCAGACAGCGGTAGCTCTTGTCCGTCTTTTTGCCCACGAACTCGTCCACGTCCTCCTGCAGCAGATGGACCCTGGCGAGGACCTCATGCACGCGGGCCAGTCCGGGGTTCTCGCCACCGCTCGGGGGCTGAGGCGCAGACGGAGGAGGCTCTCTGGGCTGCGGCGCCGGTTTGGGCTGGTTTCCGCCTCCGGGGGACGGTTTGTTGTAGATCTGAGGCGGGGCGCTGAACTCGGCCGGGGTGGGGGCGGGGTTGGAGTTCGGTGTACCGGGTCGAGGTTTGGGTTGATTTCGGTTGTTCAGGTGACCGGGATACGGAGGTTCCTGAAAACAGCAAGTGGTGAAAAAAAAAAAACCATACAAGTCATAAAAGTGTTTGTTTGTTTGTTTACCTTGTGCTTGATGTGGTCATACGGAGGCGGTGCAGGCCCGTGCCAGGGCGGAGGGTGCTGAGGGCGTGTGTGGTTGGGGTAGTGCGCCTGGGGACCATATCCTGCTGAATGAGGCCAGGGTTCAGGCTGAGGGTGAGAGGGTACGTGCTGCTGGGCGGGGTAGGGGGCATTAGGAGGGCAGGCGTCTCCGTAGGGCGGGTACGAGCTGGGCGGAAATCCAGGAGCCTGACAGAAGGACAAAAGACAGGATGAGAGATAAATAGAAATCAAACTAGCCAGAGAGACGGAGCAGTGCAAACACTTGACTCACCCCCTGGCAGTGTGGGACAGGGTACGGGGGCTGAGGGGAGCTGGCCGGGGTCCGGTCCTGACCGTGGTACGCAGGCTGCCTCGGTGGGATCTGATCGCTGCAGTAGAACGGATTGGACGGGTGGAGGACGTTCGCCGGGTACTGACCCGGGTTATACACTCCGTTCGGATAGGCAGGCATCGCCTGGATGCAAGAGGAAGCGCAGAGTTAAACCTAGGGATTCGAACCTGCAACCTAATGCTCATTATCCATCACAGGAACCATTAAAAAAAAACATGGATCAGAAAAAGGTGACATCTTGAAGATCAGAAGAGCAGAAATGAGGATATAAAGGAATGAGAAGCACGGCTTGAAAGCTCTTGAATTAGAAAGCAGGTGTCTGATGTTATTTAGTACCTCGATTAAATTCAGTTCAATTTATACTATAACTTAACAGGGAATTGATCTGCACTCATACTGCAAGAAGGTTCAGAGGTGTTTAAAGTGGATTACCTGTGGATTGTACGCCGCTTGCCCATTGATCTCAGCCCCGGACGGGTAGGCGCCGGTGTACGGCCCGGCCGGAGGAGCGTACCAGTAGTTGGGTGGATACCCGCAGTACGGCGTCGAATCCTGCTATGAGACACACGTCAGGATGAACACAGTGTACTGTATACTGCTCAGTTCAGGTGTTTAACGATTTTGAGTAAAGGTGATGTTATAAACAGTTATGTGTCAGATTTAATAATCTACTTTTAAAGAATCTACTAATGCGCTAAACAAACACCTGCACCAATAGATATTAATTAGAAAAGATAAAGTGAATATTTTGACTGGGATTAGTTCATATTTT
>JAQMYK010000039.1:31534529-31549795 GCA_030014345.1 Clarias buthupogon | reverse complement strand
ATTGAACACACACACACACACACACACACATTTTTATTTATTATGTATTATTGGTATTATTTATGTTTTTCATTTATATTGTTGTAGCAAATGTGTTTGTTCTGGTGGTCATGTCGCTCCGACACACACACACACACACACACACGCGGATGATCAGGAGGGTTAAGGAAAAAGCCGACATGAAAGGGGGGCGGCGGTGTCTCTCTCTCTCTCTCTCTCTCTCTGCTACACTGTAGCGCCGCGCGCGCAGCTCGAAAACGCCTTTTCCCTCTTCAGATCCGTCACTTCAAAGCGTTCGCGTGCGCGCGACCCGCAACATCAATCGCATTTCAAATGTAACGCGTCAATTTTAACGCACCGTATACCAAATACATGCTCACTAATGTACTGTGTGTGTGTGTGTGTGTGAGAGAGAGTGCGCGTAAAAAATGGCACCTCAGACATTGACACATTACATTACATAAGACAGAACAATACAAGACAACACAACATGGCTTCCTGTATATACCTTTCTGTGTGTGTGTGTGTGTAGTGGAGTGTGTAGTGGAGTGTGTAGCACTAGCTCTCAGAAACACCTTCCCTGATGTTGTGAAGAGAAAGACCTGCTCTGCTCTACCAGCCACTAAAGCCACAGTAACCGCTACTTCCTTCTAGCCGAGGCCTCCACACGGCCATTACTGTACAGTACACTCTCAGCACATATGCTGCTCCATATGTTCACCCTGTCACTGCTCACACCAAACCGCCGCGTCGTACTTTAAAACACAGGTAGGGTGTCAGGTCGAAACCATCACGGCGGTAGAAGAGTGTCACGGGGATCACAGGGATCGTGATAACCTGCTCGGACGTCACACTGTCAGAGAGCGGTTTCAGGTTTTATACAGTAGATTTGCTCAGGAACATGCAGAGGGTTTCAGTGTCTTGGCCGTGTGAAAAATGGTCTGAAAAATGTACCACTATCAAAGCAGTGTAATGTGCCTACAGGAACCAGGTTTACAGTACATGTTAGAACGTTAGAAGATAAAATGATCTGATGGTTAGTTTTTTTTGTGTAAAGTGTAAATTATCCCGTGATACTGATCCCACCATTATCTCCTAATATTCCGACTCATAAAAGATTGAAATTGTTTGTGTATTTTAAAACATTGTACATTATATTAAAGTTGCACAAGAGCAGGTGTGTATGTGTAATGTATATACAGTAGGTCAGCACGTTAACATGATAACACTGCGAGCCGCACGACACCGTGTGAGGTCGTGACAAAAAAAAAAACTACTAAAAGTTTAAATGTAGACATAACATATATTGGGTTATATTTGTGATAAACTGTTGTATTATTATTATTATTATTATTATTATTATTATTATTATCCTAGGTGTTAGAGAAGGTTTATACATTAGCATGTTAATATGTAAAGCATCTTTGCAGGTATGTTAAAATAACGTTATAGAGCACTCATACTGTATATGCTGTGTTTATGAGCATGTCAACAAAATGCAGAATGTTGTGGTGGTTTTATGTACACGTCACGATCCGTCCCAGCAAATCCATCTCTAATCTCGTGTCTTCACTTCGCATGGACTACAAGCCAAATGAATGTAGTACAGATTGTGAAATAACATTACATGTGCGTGTGGTTAAAAATTGAACGTACCTTAGCTGATATCTGATATTCAGTACTTCCTGTTTACACTTGCTTACTTCCTGTGCCTGGTATCAGGACTTAGTATAAGATTTCGATCACACTTGTAGCACTTCTTCTTCTTCTTTTTTTAATTTATTATAAAAAAATTTTGCTAATCATTATTATCAAAAAGCAAGGAATTTGTTTTTAAAATGCAGCATTTTTTTGGTCTCAAATGTGCTCTTAAAAGATGAACTGCTTTGAGCCTGGGCTCTCAGCTGTGTTTTTTTTGTCGTTGTTGTTGTTGTTTTCTTGTCTTTTGTCTACGATTATGTCATCATTCATGCCTCAAGATTACAAAATACGAAGCGTACGAACCTCAGACATGGTTTCCACCACTCCTGTGGCCTGATTCGTTACCCAGAATCCCCCTGGGCGCCAGACACGGCTCTGTACTGCGTATCGCCGTCATTGCCCATTAGCTCATGGTTTACCAGATGTAAATCTGTTTTCCTCATTTTACGTCCATCATCTTCTTGCTGCATACAAATGCTCACGCTTAAGACAAAGTGTGAACCGGGTCAGCGTACGGCCGCGTGGTGTTATTTTTAAATGAACTGTTTGTTAAGTAGAATGAATAGTCGTACGCTGACACTGTTGACTATTATCATCCACGTTGCTTCTGGAATTTTAACAAGAAGAGGAAATTAACGAGACCTCCTGACCAATCGGATTCGAGATTTACTCCTAGTGTAATAAAATAATTAAGGTGAAGCTCTGTTTGAAATGTTGTTTATTTAAAACGATGCAAAAATGAGCCTAGATGCTCTAAGATTCTAGAATCCGTAGCGTTCATAGATTTAAAAAAGGGAGGAAAATGGAGGAGAATAAGAAGGAATTTTGTACTCAGGATGTGTTCGGAGGTCAGCGCGAGTCTGCGCTTAGTTTCGCGGAGAATCAAACCACTTGTAGTCGTGGGAAACAGATTCCAGAGCGCAGTGGAAAATTTTTTGGCCAGGCCAGAATCACATTAGTCTTCCTGTCTGGAGCGAAATCGGCGGAGGAATGGCGGTCTGTGGATGCCAGCGCTTAGCATCTTGTGTTCCTTTCTTTCGAAAGATTGATGTTGGGAAACGACACAGAAGGCTTTTGGGGGCTGAACACACACTCTTGGCTGCTTCAAAGGAAAGAAAGCTGTGCTTCATTGATATTAACTCGATGATCGTTCCCTAACTTCTGACTGCATTTTAAAGGAATGTTTGAAGCGAACATGCTCACACGGTTGACTGCACTGCAAACCCGGGCCGCTTTTCCCAATCCACCAGGACTCCATGTGTACGAGGCTTTCTCGCGGATGTTCACGTTTTGGACCTTTAAAGCAGCCTTGTGCAAAAGGAACCTTGGACGAGCTAGAATACTTGACTGTATAACTCACACATATATGTAGTTCTTCCCCAAACTGTTTCCATAAAGTTTAAAGCGTACAGTCGTACAGATTGTCTCTTCACGCTGCAGATTTACATTTACACTTCACTGTTTCCAAACCAACCAGCTCCACGAAGACATGGTGTGTTAAGATCGTGCCGGAGCAGAAGAACTCGAGGCTCCTGCATAGAGACCTGACCGAACTCAACCCCAGTGAAATGAATCACCTTTGGGATGAGCTGGAACTGGAGCCTATTTGACATCCAAATATCAGCATCTGAGTTCACTAATGCTCCTGTAGAACGTGAGAATAAACACAATTCCACACAGCCTCGCTCTAACATCTGAAACAGGAAGAGTTTTAGAATGGGTTGTTAAGTGGGTTTGATGGATAGGGTGCACAAACTTTTGGACAGCGTATAAAGGAAAAAAAGCAGATTCAAAGCAAACCCGAACATGTACAATATGGGAGGACTGGTTTACTTGGACGGGAGAAGAAAAAGAAGATTAAGACGAGAATTAATGTATTGATTTTTAGACAAAAGTCAAACGTAGGACACATCGAGAATCAAACCTGAGCCGAATAGTAGTTAATTATTTTATATCGTATTGATGATGCGCATCATCTATACCTGTATGATTTAGATTTGTGTATTTTTGTCTCATTAGGCAGGCATTTCTTGTAGTTTACACATTTTTATCCTCACTCTTATCATTTTCCATGCCTCAAGATTACAAAATATGAATTTAGTGTGCTTCGGACGCAGCCTCCATGAACCTCTTGCTCTTATCCCCTACCCAGAATCCTCCTGGACACCGGACACAGCTCTGTACATTCAGTTCAGGTTGTTGTTGTCGTCGTTGTCGTTGCTCATTAGCTCAGAGTTTACCATAAATGAGAAGGCTTTGACAGAGGCTTTATATACAGAGGCCCGGAGAAGGCCGCTAACGTTAGCCATGCATGTTTTTCACTAATCCTGAGAATTCAGCGAGCCTGAGAGTCGTGACTCTAAACTCAATGGGGAATGGCTCTGGTCCAGTTGTTTTTCTTTAAACTTCCTCTGGAATGCTAAATGAATCTCTCGGGCTGCTTTCGCCGGGACTTCAGACGAGCTTGTACCAGAGTCCTTGTTGTACAAGTTCCTCGTAGCATGTTAGAAAACGTTTTGAGCAAGTGGTTTCAACTAAAACATGTTTTTCAGAACATCTGCAGCTCCAGCTTGAGTTTCGTTCAGCATCACAGCCGGAAAAAATTTAATGTTGAAACAAGAGCTGCATGATGTGATAAAAAATAAATATATGTTGTGATTATTTTAACACTTATTTCAATTTAATCTGCGATATTTAACTATTAAATGTACTATTTTCTGTTCAATCGAGGCAAATAACTGTACAGATCATCTCATTAACAGGCTGTTTGCCAATATTTATTTATCAACTCAAAATCAGGAAAAAAATGATCATCAAAACTCTATATAAATTTCCGACTAGTCATATATTACATATAATAAATTGCAGTCTGAAATATTGTAAGAAACAAAAGACTGTACCTGGTTACGGAGCTCATATGACTATCTGGTATAAATTTTGTTGTTTAGTTTTATTAGTACCAAAATGTCTGGCATAAATGTTGATATTCTTTGCTATTATGTTGCCTCATTTTCAGTGTTGCTGTCTTTAAATTATATAATAACTATTGCTAGCTAGCTAGTTAGCACGCTTTTTTGCCATTGTAGCCTGTAGAAGGGGCATGAGGACAAATTACTTCAAATATATATATAAAAAATAAACTCACCTACTGTAGTTAGCGTAGACACGAATTGGCTTGTGCTAATAATAATCGTGTTACTAATGGTGTGTGTTTTTCTGGTATAGTTAAACATACTGTGTGTTTGTATGTGATTTAAGCCCAGTTGAGTGACAGTTTGTGCATTTGTGTGTGTGTGTGTGTGTGTGTGTGTTTGACTATACTGACAGCTTGTCTGCAGCTTGAAGCTTCATTCACAGGGTTTGTGTCAGCAAAAATGTGTGTGTGTGCGTGTTGCGTGTTATTCATTGGTTTGTTGATCGCGCTGCCTATCGAACTGAGAATGAGGCACGCACAGCCTCTTCATTCCAACTGTCCATCGCGCAGTGTATAACAGGAAAAGTACAGTTTACAAGCCACGCTGTGTGTTTACACGGATGAAGGCACGCTTCCGAAATCACTAGAGGACTCAGCCTACACTGCGCGAGCCCCAAACTAAATAAAGAGCTCATCAGCAGCGGCCATTACTCTCCTGCCTGGAGACGTATTTGGCCACGGACACAAGCGTTCAGTGGTTTTATTTCACCTCAACACTGCGTCATGTGCTTTAATATTTACAGGACTGACGTTAATGGGGCTTTTAATCATAACCATCATCAACACATCTCAGTATAATGATAATTGCTGAAAAATTAATTCTCAGTATCATGGTATCACAGTATTAATCAAAAGTTAAAACACACTCCATCAAACGCCTTAATTGAAAAATTATTTATTACTATCGGGCCAAAATGATAACATTGTCTGGTTTAGTTCTGCTCAGCAAAGCCGTGTCCTTCCGTGTGCTTAATTGGCATCGTAAACTAAGTTACAAGTTAATGCTAGGTAGCAATATAACCCTTTTACAGCACGAGGCCACAGATAGCGACTTGCAGAAAAAAATAATTCAGAGGTAAATGTCGATGTTATAGATGATTTTGTCTCGGTTTGTTATATAAACTTTATGTCGTTATGTATTTAGATTCTCCAGTGAACTAACTAGTTAGCATGCTAATCAACTTAAAGATTTAAAAGAAATCTTTTCTTAATTATTTACCTGAACATATGAGGCAAATGTTGGTTTGTAAAATTAGTTACAGTTAAATTATTGTGTCTAATAATTTTACAGAAACTTACCAGCTGCTACAGTAGGATTTTAGCTTATTTACTGTAGGAACTTAGCTGATGTTTAACAAACCAGGATGTCTTTGTAGTGTAATATTAGTTGTGCAAAATTCTTGTATTAATATTCCAACACATCTGAGGAAAATGTAAATATTCTCAATGATTTAGTGTCATTTTTAATGTTGCTGTGATTTTAGTTCGTTCAGCTCAGCTCCAAGTTATTTAGCTTGCTACGGTTGCAGCCAGCCGTATATGTTGTGAAACAGGTATATTCTAAGCGACAGAAATGCATTCTAACCGATGTTTTTTAACTCAGCAGTGTCGCTGCACCTTGAGAATCTGCAAAATATGTGAAAAATCTGATTGACTTGCAGGTGACGGTTATTCCTGTTAAATTGTCGTATCTGTAATGATAAAAAAAAAACCCTACAGGTGTAAACTCGTGCACCAAACCTGCACATTTGCGTTTTCTGGAAGATTCCACAGAAATGACTCACACATCTGATGATATGTTTCTAATAGTTTACAAGTTGTGACACAACATTGCCTGTTTTGTGTATGGTGAAACCCATGACACTTGAGTTAGCTGTTGATGCTAACTGTAATTTCAATGTATTGTTGGTAGGATAGAGAGTTTTTAATTAGGAATTAGGATGTTTTGGTCTTGTTTTTACAGGTTTTTATTCTATGTCCTAGCTAAATTGGAGCAAAATTTTCTGTTCGTTTCTGTTGACTCTTTAAAAGTTTAAAAACAGTGATACTACTCTTCTGTTTGTATGCATGACAGCTAATGTGTAAATATATTTAGCTAGCCAACATAAAAACTGTACATCGGCAACAATGTCTGGGAAAGTTATTTAAAAAATGATCAAACAGTGATAATACAGTAGATGGTTACTGGCAAAATTAATACTTCCTTTATTCAGGAATAAATAGGAGCAAGTAAACGTTCCTGGTATCTTGTAGCTAGTAGTTTTTTACTGAGTTTAAAGGACTTCACAAATGTTAAATTCTGTCAGCAAACTAGCTAGTATTACTACTTATTACTTAAGAAATTGTTCTAGCTAGTTAGAAAGCCACTAACCAGGTGCTAGTCATTTTAGCTCAAAAACAGCTTGCAGAATTTAATGAAAAGAAAGATAGCAAGACGGAAAAAAAAGAAGAAAAATGTATAATTACAGTGTAGCTTAACTATGTTGGCATTTATTTATTATTAATTTACCAACACATCTAACGTAAATGCTAATCTTTCTGATGATTTGGTTTCATTTCAATGTCTCTGTGTCTTTAGATTGTCCAGTAACTAGTTACTAGTTATTTATCTCAAGAGTATCTCAAGAAAAAAGAAAGAGAGGAAAAGGAAGACAAAAAAAAACATAAAAAAACATAATTTTAATTGTACAGCAGATCTGAGGCAGCAAATGTTGGCATGCCTAATACTTTAGTCTCAAAGCCGATTGTTAGATATTTAGCTTAGATAGCATAGCTATGCAATTTATTCATATAAATTATTTTATCTAGAATTCACCATGACAAACATATTCCTGAGATATATTAATATTAATGAAAACCTAGTCTACATGGTATGTGATGAAATTTTAGCTGTGCAGATGTTTTTTTTGTTGTTGTTTGTTTTCCCTGCCTGTGTTCAGTTTGTTTGATAGCTTGTTGCTAGCTAGTAGGTCAGTATAATTATGTAAAACAATATTCGTTGTACAGTAATAAAGTTTTTATTAATAATTTACCAACAACAGGTAACTGTTGATAATCTGTTAGATAAAGTTTTCTTCTCATGGTGTGTTTAGTTTGTTTGATAGCTTGTTGCTAGCTAGTAGGTCAGAATAATTATGTAAAACAATATTAGTACAGTAATAAAATTTTTATTAATAATTTACCAACACATCTGAGATAACTGTTGATAATCCTTAGTCTCATTTTCAGTGTCATACTGTGTTTGGTTTGTATTATAACCAGCTTCTATGAATATAGCTTGCTAGTTAACGAGTCAATATGGTTATATGATTAAATTTAATTTGTACAAAGTCTTTTTCTTAATAATTTACCAACAAAACTGAGGTAAATGTTGATATTCCTGAGGGCTTAGACTCATTTTCAGTGTCAGTGTGTGTTTAGTTTGTTTCGTAACCAGCTGCTAGGTCTTTAGCATGCTAGTTAGCAAGTTGGTGTAGCTATGCAATACAATTTTAGTTGAAGAAAGACTTTTATTAATAATTTACCAACAAAACTGAGGTAAATGTTGATATTCCTAAGGGCTTAGACTCATTTTCAGTGTCAGTGTGTGTTTAGTTTGTTTCGTAACCAGCTGCTAGGTCTTTAGGATGCTAGTTAGCAAGTTGGTGTAGCTATGCAATACAATTTCAGTTGAAGAAAGACTTTTCTTAATAATTTACCAACAAAACTGAGGTAAATGTTGATATTCCTGAGGGCTTAGACTCTTTCAGTGTCAGTGTGTGTTTAGTTTGTTTCGTAACCAGCTGCTAGGTCTTTAGGGATGCTAGTTAGCAAGATGGTGTAGCTATGCAATACAATTTTAGTAAAAGAAAGACTTTTATTAATAATTTACCAACAAAACTGAGGTAAATGTTGATATTCCTGAGGGCTTAGACTCATTTCCAGTGTCACACCATGTTGAGTTTGTTTTATAACTAGCTTCTATCTATATAGCTTGCTAGTTTGCAAGTCAGTATGTGAGTCAGTATTGCTACGTGATGCAACTGTATTTGTACAAAGTCGACTGGCTAGCCTGCAGCCCGAGTATACGGAGCAAACCGCTTCAGATATATTGTTCTATTGTTTAAATTATGTCATATTGTTTAACACACCGTCTAGTCAGTATTCCGATGTGAAAGTAATCTCAGCACTCTAGCTCACTGGGGAAGAGCGGTGTTGATTTTTCAGTCACACTCTTGTGTACTGAAGTACATGACATTAAATAAGAAAACACCTCCGGCTAACGCTAGCCCTGTCAGTGGAAGGAGTGTGAGCTGATGTAATGCTGTAAAGCTGAAAGGTTTCTTTGGGAAGACTGAAGCTGTTCAGCGTCACAGCGTTCAAACAAGTTCAGGGTCGTTTCCAAAATCATCAGTGAAGTGTACAAAAGTCAACAAAACAGCAAACACTTCCTTATAAGGATGAAACATTCCCAATGTCACTCTTGTCACAGGAAAGCAAGAACTGAGCGGACATCTCCACCGAGTCGGGCTCGGGGCGCTCTCAGAGAGTTCTCTCTCTCTCTCTCTCTCTCTCTCTCTCTCTCTCTCTCGTTATCACCAAACTTACCAAGATTATAGACAACAGATACAAAAAAAAAGAAGGAAAGACAAATAAATGAAAGCATGTAGTCAGTACGTGGACAAACAACAAATCGTCAAAAATGTAGGACGGAAAAAAAAGGGGGATGTGAAGAAAAACAGACAAGTAAGAACAACAAAAAGAGAAGTAAATACATTTAGATTAATGTTACATCTATATGTAATGAGAAGGGAAACAGTTCAGTATACCTCTTGACACGCACACACACACACACACACACACACACACAGGTGAGAAGCTGAAGTTGAGGTCTGTGCGGTGGAATTTCGTCCAACGTTCGTTTCCTGTTCATGTTCAGGTCTCATAAGGGATAAGGTCTGACTGCATGAGAACATTCTTCAACACTGTCACTGTGTATGTGTCAGGGTGTGTGTGTGTGTGTGTGTGTGTAAGCACCGTCGATCTGAAACTTGCCTTAGAGTGCTTCTCATCATCCTCTCCCCATGCTGAGCACACTTTGTCTCGCGTGTGTGTGTGTGTGTGTGTGAATAGGGGGTGAATTCCTGTGCGAGTGTGTAATCTGATCCCGACCCCCCTCTGAGGCTCAGACGTTACAGAAAACGAGCCGTAACCCATAACAACGCCAGACAGGGCGCCATTACTTTCTGCACAAGAACTAATGCAAGGGTGTGGCAGAGAGAGAGAGAGACCGATAAAGAGAAAGAAAGAACAAAGAATGATAGACATATAAAAGAGAGAAAGGCAGAAAGAAGAAACAGAGAGAAAAGAGAAAAAAAGAATCATATAGAGCTGGAGAGAGAGAGAGAGAGAGAGAGACAAAGACAAATGATTATAAACGAAGGTAGAGAAAGAAGAAAGGCAGAAAGAACGATAAAGAGTGTGAGAATGAGACTGAAAGACTGAGAGTGAGACAGAGTGAAAAATAGATAGACGGAGCAAGAGAGAAAGAACAACGAATGATAGACAAGGAGAGGTAGAGATAAGAGAGAGAGAGAGAGAGAGAAATAACAGGAAAGAAGAAAAATAATGATTTCAGAGACAGAATGAGAGAGAGAGAGAAACAAAGAAAGACAAACAAAGAACTGTAGACATGGAGAGGTAGAGGCGAAGACAGAGACGAAGGCAGAAAAAAGAGAGCATGAGAGCGAGAGAGAGCGAGTGAGACGGAGAGAGAGAGAGACAGGTCTCTGATCAGGGTGTGAGACAGGAAAATTCAAATGCAGACACAAAGGTTGCATCACCGTACCAATCATGTCACACACACACACACACACACACTTTTGTCAGACACTGGTTAATGTGCTACCTGGCATGTGTAGTGGTTTTGCTTACTTTGTGTGTGTGTGTGTGTGTGTGTATACTGTACGTGTTGGTGTGTGTGCGTATTGGTGTGTGTATGTGCGTGCGTATACTGTACGTGTTGGTGTGTGTGCGTGTTGGTGTGTGTGTGTGTGTGTGAGCCCCACCTCTCTCTCTTATCACTGTTTGAAATAATTTTTTGTGATGTAAGCAGCAGGTCTGGGCTCTGATTGGCTGTAATGGTCTCAGTGCTGCCGTAACTGTCTTAGCAGGACCTCCAACACACACACACACACACACACACACATTTATATATGTATTTCCAGATTGTAACATGTCAGGAATATGTAGTATGTATGTGTGTGTGTGTGTGTGTGTGTGCGCTTGTGTTTGTGTGCTTCTTTAACATTTTGTTTTCATTCATTCATTCATTCTTTAATCTTTCTTTTGTCTTTTTCTTGTTTTTCTGTTTGCTGCTTTTTTCTTTCTTTCTTCACCTTCGCACTTTTTTCTTCTTTATAAATTTTATTATTATTTGTCCTTCACTTCTCATCCTGCTTTTCTTTTACCGCTCTGTTTTTTATCGTCACTCTGCATTCCTTCCTCTCGTTCCTTCGCTCAGCAGCACCGTGAGCTCGGTGTGAAACACCCGCTGGTATTTATGGCGCCATGCTTTCGAGGGTTTGATCTTAATCTCCTTTGTAATGTTAGCGTTGGTGTTAGCGGTTTGGGACGCGCCCACAGTGACGTGCTGATGGTGAGACAAGTGTGAATAAAATCTCTCCTTCTCCCTCAGCACGCAGCCGAGTCAGTTACCGATATACAGACGAGAGACGACCGTGATGCCGTTACAGCCTAATGCACACTTACTGCTCCGGTCAGCAGGACGGCGAACAGCGACGCGGACACATGAGACAGGAGAGTGTTGTGGAAAGAGTGATGGTGAGAGATACAGGAGAGAGACAGTTATGGAGAGAGTGAGTTACATGGAGAAAGACAGGAGAGAGAGAATTATGGAGTGTGAGAGATACAGGAGAGAGTTATGCAGAAGGAGTTATGAGGAAAGAGACAGAGGAGAAAAGGAGAAAGTAGGGGGAGTTCTGAGGAGAGGAACCTTTGGAGAGAGAGAGAGAGAGAGAGAGAGAGAGGAGAGACATATGGAGGGAGAGAGAGTTATGGAGAGAAAGATGTAGAGTGAGAGTTATAGAGCAAGAGAGATAGACAGGAGGAGACGAGTTATAGGGCGAAAGAGTAATGGAGAGAGAGGAGAAAGAGTAATGGAGAGAGACTATTTTGAAGCGAGAGAGCGATAGAAGAGAGAGTAATGGAGAGAGAGAATAACGGAGAGATGGGAACGCTGATAATTCATGGCGTCACTGCAGTTCCTGAGAAAGCACTCGTGCAGAGCCACTCGCCCGTCTTCATCCCTCGTTCACACTCACGCCGGAGGAGCTGCGCTGCTGTTCGGGACGCGTCCCAAATCTCACAGCATCTGAGTACACGCTCTATCTTAGTGCACATGTGCAGATCATCATCCAATGAGGTCATCAGGTGTGTGTGTGTGTGTGTGTGTGTGTGTATGTGTGAGCGGGGGGATTAAAGAGTTCAGAGACAGGATGGCGGGATGAGGAAAGACGTTCGCTGGTGTCGAGGAGACAAAGAACAGCTGGAGAGGAAATCGTCCGGCGTCCGGCGAGGCTCGCTGTGATCACGTTGACCCCGTTTCCTCGACAACCGTGTCCTCCATGTGTGTGTGTGTTTGATTTCCATTTAGATAACTGTGCATGCACTTAAACACACTGCTAGAGGAAAAAGAGCCCTCCATAACTTGGGTCTTAAATCACACTCTATTCAGTATGAAGTGCACATCGACACAAGCTGACTTGTGGGTACTTCTGTAGAAAGTAATGCAGTTCCCATAATGCACAGGGGCGACGCATGCAATATTGACTAATGTGTGTGGTTTTGGACATGTCCCCAATAGACGAGGACATAGCATTTGTTCAGACTTGTGTCCTGGTGCATGTAGGAGGGACAGGAGAGAGAGTGACACAGGGGTCTTTGTGTCATTAACAAGTGATGGAGTTTTCGCCTCCTGTTATGTAAAACTTCTGGAAATAAGATGCAAATATGACCACACACAAACGTAATTACCTCACTGTTTGTCTTTGGGACGTCAGTAGTTTTGTATAAACAAACAACCTAAATATGTTTTATGAACCCCTTGTAATGTCTATCCATTTTCAGTTTTTATGCATTTTTATAGTCAGAGCAGCTGTTATGGAGAACTAATCAACTCCTGGCGACCAATCGGATTAGATAAAGTGGGCTTCTCGCTCCTAGTTTCGGAACTGATAGTAAATTTTATTTGCGCCTGATCCATCCGTCTTGTAGATACTTGTGTTCACCAACCTTGCCATCTGGCTCAACTCTTATTTTTAAGGAGAATTTATTATTATAAATTTATAGAATTACAAAACTTTACATAAAGTATATATGAGTGGAAGGTGGACGATCGTCAGAGTTCTGGTCGTAGATAGATAGAGTACTTTATTAATCCCAAAGTGAAACTGGTGTCCGTGATCCTGTCTCAGGATTATATCTAGCTCCGTCCTTCTTCAGGTCCCCTCATGGGATCAGGTTTCCCGGTTTCTGGCTCATTTTAATATTAAACTTCTGTTGAGGAAGAAGTTTGCGTAGTGCTTGAGTAAATGTTTGCCTCTGATTACATAAGTAAAAGTTCAGCTCTGTGTGTGTTTGTGTGTGTGTGTGTGTGTGTGTGTGTGTGTATGAGAGAGAGGGAGAGAGAGAGAAGTCTTCCTGTTATTAATCTAACTCTGACATAAGGAGGAGATCCTTCAGCGTGTGTTGACGTTAATGTGATCGTAGTGACGAGAAGCATAACGGTTGCGTCGCTTTAATCAGCGTCGTTAATAAACAATCACCTCACATGAGTGTCAAAGCCTTTATAAACGACTGGACGTCTGCTCGCGCTCGTTAAATACGAGCTCTGATGAGGCATGACTGAGCCGAGGTCCAGGAACTAAGGCCTCGATCTACAGACTATAATTAAACTAAAGACTCGGCTCTGTCAATATTTATGACTCGCAATTCGGATCGCGTCTTGTCTTTCTGCTAAACACCTTTTACGCTCGGTATCCCTCAGGGACCAGTACTCAGTCTGCTTAGTGTGAAAGAATATTCTCTACCTGTGCCAGATCGTTATTTAAATACAACCTGTAAGTTTTATGAAGCGTTGGTTCGGGCAGGGGGCGGGGCTAAAATATGCTTGTTATGGATGTAATCGAGTATGAATATTCAAATAACGTGTGCTGTATGAGGTGGAGGAGATTCTAGAGTCTGTTGGGGCCATAGAAAAATGTACAGGGGGCTCCTTCAGCCAGCATTCATCACCGTTATCATATATATAAATAATAAATCAGTTTGTCAGCCCTCAGGGGGCCCCCTACTGGCCTGGAGCCCCAAGCATTTGTTTGCCTTGCCTTTTGACAAGCGCCACCTCCGTCTACACAAACACAAATACAGATGCAATAAAAAAGGTGCTTCTAATTTTGTTTTCTTGTTCATTAAAGAAGGTTGTCAGGAAAGTTCACAAGATTTTATGTTAGATGTGAAATGCTAATAACAATGATACAAAGTCGCTAATTTTCCGAATCAGGTGAAAGTAGTGAGTGCAAATAAAATCTTTAATCCGTAAAAGTCAACAGTTTTTCAAACAGTTAGAAACAGAAAGGCAAAACTAATCGAGTGTAAACGAGGACGAACAACCACAAAGCTGAAACAAACAGAGACTTTAAATACCCGAATGACGGAATGAAAACAGGAAACAGGTGCGTTCGAGGTCTGCTGAGTGAATTCCAGACTGAATCTGGATCAGATCCAATCAGATCGGTAAGGATCGAACACGTTTGAAACCTGACGAGACACCTTCATCCTTAGTACCTGCCTGGTCTCAAGCTGGAAAACACTGTATTGAGAGCTCAAGACAGAAACGTAATGGAATAGTTGTTCAAATTCCGAGTTGGGAATTCGGAATATATCCAGCTCGTATGAGTTTACTGGCATGAACAGACCTGACATCACAACAGAATTCCCTTTGCGTTATTTAGTCCTCAGGTAAAGTCTTCGGTTGTGTGTGATGCTTTTGTAAGTAATTCAACAAATCAGAGTACACATGTGATGTAACTCAGAGCATCCCTGGTTTCTCCCAACACTTTCAGATCAGATTTTCGTAAAGACAGTTTGGGTAACATAAACAGTGTTAAAAAGACATTCCTGTGTAAGCAATATGATACTCGGAAGTCGTGCAATTGTACTAAATATCAGCACAGCTGTGATGCAGTCGTACGCATGAGGACGCAGCCTGGACACTGAAGATATCCATGTAGGGTGTGCAATCCCTTGTTCTACACACCAAGTGGTGGATTTGATCAGAGATTAGAGAGCGATTTGGATACAGCCTTGTGTTAAAGGCTAGTTAGCTTTGTAGCCATGAGCGGAACAACACAGACGGTTAAGAGGCGATTCAGAAAACCTTAGAAACAATAACTATGGACACGGCGTGTTGTAATCGTGTTGTTGGCGTGTTGTCGGCATGTTGTCAATGCTATCAAATGTGTGTTCTTACTGAAAGTGCTTCTGTGACTGGTTGTGAATGTGGGTTTTGTCAGGCAGCTGCTCTCTCCTCAGT
>JAQMYK010000039.1:31499240-31514484 GCA_030014345.1 Clarias buthupogon | reverse complement strand
TGTCTCCTTTTGCATCTGTTCTTAAAGGTGTTAATACTCACTCTCAACAGAGTGAACTCCCAATCTTTTGCTGTTAACACACACACACACACACACACACATGTCATATTTTCCTCGTGAATTATAATTTCTTCAAACAGAATCAGGACCGAATTTAGGATCAGAATCAGTATTTAACAAACAAAAGAGAACTTAAATTTGGCCTGAAAATAAACTGAATCGTTAATTTAAAAAAAAAAAGAATCAGAATCAATATTTGGCATAAAATAATTTTACTGTTATTAGTCTTTTGGCTGCTCGTATCGCGGAGTCGCCACAGCGGACCATCCGTTCTGCACACAACTTGGCACAAGTTTCTGCCGCAGCCCCAACATTTTTATCCTGGTTTGGAACTGGCACTGAATCCAGTGGCTGCGGTTTTGGGCGTTGGTTGGGAATCGAACCGCCAACAATGCCCTCGTTTGGCTTAAAAGCTCTCGAATCAAAATTTGGCCAGAAAGAATCAACATCTGGACAAAAGAATCAGAATCAATACTGAGTCAAAACGGCTCAGAATCAACATTGAGTGAAAACAACTCAGAATTAGTATTTGGCTCAAATGAGTCAACATCTGGAAAAGAGTCAGAAACAATATTAATTCAAAATGACTCAGAACTAATATTTAATCGAAATATAACATTATGGAATCATTATAAAGCATTGTTTTTTCATTCATATTAGACTTTGAAGTGATTTCATCATATTAAACCCACTCGGAAAGACACAAACACACACGCATACAGACACAAACTCACTTCCCCAACACACCCACACACCCACACACACACACACACACACACCACGTGGTGTGTGATAGCTGTATAGATGAGGCGAAGGCGAGTTTGCTGACTGTGTGCTGATGGATCCGCAGCTCCGGAGGTGATTAATAACGAGCGCTACACCATGAGCCCTGATTGGTGGGGTCTGGGCTGCCTGGTCTACGAGATGACGGCGGGTCGCTCGCCCTTCCGTGCCCGCAAAGAGCGAGTGAAGAGGGAGGAGGTGGAGAAACGAGTGCAGGAGGAGGAGGAGGAGTACAGCGACAAGTTTACGGAAGACACCAAAGCCATCTGCAGGATGGTGAGGACATACACATATAACACACACACACACACACACACACATATAACATGTTTCACATATAACCTGAGTGGTGTGTCACAACTGATTGTGTGTGTGTGTGTGTGTGTGTGTGTGTGTGTGTGTGTGTGTGTGTGTGTGTGTGCAGCTTTTAGCCAAAGACCCTAAGCAGAGGCTAGGCTGTAAGGCAGAGGGCGCAGTGGAGGTCAAAGCTCATCCCTTCTTCAAGAACATCAACTTTAAGAGACTGGAGGCCGGAATTCTGGAGCCCTCCTTCGTGCCTGACGTGAGTCATGTGTCTAAACCACGTGTACAGACACATATTTCATGCGCAGTCGTCAATGATTCATTCCTCCGCAGGTGTCACATGTTTGGGGGTCTCTTATCTGTAGTGTTCAAACATGTTCAAAAGTCGAATGATCACAAGTGAACTCTGAATCAGATCCTCTACCAAAAATACATTTTAATTTCATTGTGATTCGTCATTCATACTGACTCTTGATTCTCCTCAGACAAATTCTGACTCAGAGTTTGATTAGAATTCTGACTCTGATTTTAGCTCTTCTTGATTCATGTCTGATTCAGAGCCTGATTCTGATTTCTATCTCCTGAAGTCTGATTCTGAATCGCCTTTTAATTACATGCATTGTCAACTCAACTTCATTCATTTCTGACTCTTGACTCTGATTCCTCGACCAAATTCTTGCTGATTCCACGCCCGAGTCAGATTCTGTTTACATTTAAATAAATGTTGACTCTGAGCCTGATTTGTATTGCATAAGTATTGACTCTAATTCTGACTCAGAGCCTGACTCTGATTCTCATCTGCTGAATTCTGACTGAGAGTCTGATTCAGATTCTCCTCATTGCAAGTCAAAATCTTTTCTTCTTCTGACTCCTTGTCTGGATTTAAATCCTGATTGGCCACATTCTGACTCTGATTCACCTTCACTAGAGTCTGGTCTTTTTCTGCATTTTATTAGACTTACTTTATTCTACATGCTTACTGTATTAAATTAGGTAATAAATATTTAATATTACTTAATCTCTCTCTCTCTCTCTCTCTCCAGCCGAGAGCAGTGTACTGTAAGGACGTGTTGGACATCGAGCAGTTTTCCACTGTTAAAGGAGTCAATCTGGACCAAACCGATAACGATTTCTACTCTAAGTTCGCCACTGGCAGCGTCTCTATACCCTGGCAGAATGAGGTGTGTGTGAGAGAGATGTGTGTGTGTGTGTCTTTTGTATTCCGTTAACACTCCTTAACACTAACTTGTGCTGTATTTTAAATGAACTATGTGTTGTCTGGGAACGTTTCCCTCATCTTAAGTCCCGCCTCCTTCACTCTGATTGGCTAGTAGCATTTACTCACAAGTGGAAGACACTCGAGAAGTCGTTCACATCACCATAGCAACCGCAGCAACACAATGGAGAAGTGTTGGAGACGTCTCCAGCAGCAGGGTCATGAAGAGATCGTTCTCCGGCTTCTCCTCTAGTGCACGAGAAAAAAACAAGCAATAAACCAGGATCTGATGATAGATAGATAGATAGATAGATATATAGATAGATAGAGAGATAGAGAGATAGATAGATTAAAATATTAGTCTTTTTTTTCCTATATATTTTTTACATTTAATAATACATTATAATAATTATTTATTCTTCAGTATATTATGCCCATTTTAATATTTATCATATGTTTGTGTATACAGTGTATATGTTAATGTATTTATATTATATAAATACTACTTTTTCTGTTGTAATTCAAATTTTTAGCATTTTTTATATAATACATATTGTTACGGTTATATAAATTAATTTACAAGTATATTTATTAACTAAATTTTAAAAAAATATATTTTTTAATTATTTTTATGCATATCTCATGTTTTTTGACTGCAGTTTCAGAAAATGTTCATTTGGAATTGATATTGTCGTTACACTCTACATAACTTTTCCGTAAACTTTGTCACTGTTAACACACCTTGGTTAACACACACCCGTGTTCATTGTGTCTGGAAGCAGATGATCGAGACGGAGTGTTTTAGTGACCTTAACGTGTTCGGGCCTCAGGGGACGCGATCCCCGGACCTGGACTGGGCTCAGCCGCCCGAGGCTCCGCGCCGCAGCCTGCTGGACCGCCTCTTCAGGAGGAATGTGAGGATCTCCTCCTCCTCCTCACACACAGAGGAACCGGCTCAAGAACACAACAGCTAACTACAGACCAGGTTCTACACTCGCATGTTAACACATCCTAACATTAACTCTCCGTATTTAATTATGGCTTCATCACCATCAGTGTCGTCTGCTCATCTCCCTTTCCGTTCTTCTCCTCAGCAGCGTCTAGAGGCGACCGTCCCTCGCAGCCGAGTCTCGTCTTCCAGCGTCAACTCTGCGTTGACTCCGTGTCTAACTCCGCCCCCTAGTGGACAGATGCCTGCGGGACTACAAGGAACCAGAATGAGGGATGTACTGTATAGATAGAGAAAGATGACAAAGACTCACAGAAATGAGGACTTTTTTTTTCTTTGGTCCTTGAATTTGTCAGCGCGTTCCCGCTGGAGGGCAAGACACAAAGCGACTCAGCTTTGGAGACTTTAAAGACGTTTCTCTTCTCTTTTTTTTTTTTTTTTTTTTTTGTCTTTGTTTTTTTTAACAAGAAAAGGAGAACTTTTAGCCCTCACCTCATGCTCCCTCAGGATTGCTGGACCAGAATAAAAACAAAACAAAAAAAAAACAACAACGAAAAGAGCCACTGACAATGACGGAACATTAAACTCTTTATTAATTCAATTCAATTAAATTCAGGGGATTTTACCGAGGCCTCCACAGGGAAGGGGACGAGGGGTTGACGTGGGCTTTTACCCTTCGCTTGAGGAGTTGACTGAAGGGACTCGACACACACTCGACACACACACAGGCCTTCAATCATTCACACTCTCTCTTTCTCTCTCGTTCTTTCCTTTTTTTTCTCCATCTCTATTTCAGTCCATATTCGACGACACGACGCGACACACACCTCCGAACCTCCACATTGCCTTGCGTTTTTACACTCAGGCCAAAGATACGACACATACGACACAAATTCGGTTGCTGTCATTTTTGTTTGAGCTTCAGCGCGGCGCGGGCATGCTAGTCGCTATCTTTCACTCATTCACGTGTGTCTATCTATAAAAGGGACGCTTTATCAAAAAGAATAAAATTTCTTTCTGAAATGTCTTTCATTAGCCTGCTAGGTCACAATAAATCTGTGAACCTGTATGAGTTTATAACACAGTCCTCCCTTAAAAACTCTCAGTTTAATATTAGCTATGAAAATTATAAAAAACTTTAAATTATTTTTTAAAAATCCTGTCAGGTTTGACCATGTTAGCATGGCCCTGGTTAGCATTAGCAGTTTAAACTTTCAAAATTCTGCTAGGTGTATGTGTGTTAGCTAGATAGAAGTCATGGTTAATAATATTTTACAATTTTTACTATTTACAAGCTCAAAATCCTTTCAGAAATCATGGCTAGTGCATGCTAGGTAACAGGTTAGCATTATTGTAGAAGATGAAAAAACCTGTCAAAAGAAATCCTGTCAGGTTAGCTGATTTTAGCTGAGTGCTAACAGAGATGATGATGAACCTTCATTAACATGATGCTAAAAATCCTCTCAGAACAAGTTAGCTTGTGTTAGCCGGCTTGGATCTGTGAAGATTGTGAATAGTACTCTCAGGACTCTTAGCAAAAGTTAGGTAGCTAGCCCATGTTAGCAGTGAAGATTACAGATTACAGCTCATTTAAACCAGCTATCATTGATAATAAAGAAAATAAACTTTTACAGAAAAATCCAGTCAGGTTAGTATTTAGCATGTTTTTTAGATGAAGCGTCCCTTTAAAACCAAACACATTTGGCAGCTCTATAAGTTTGAGGACGGAGTTTGACTGATGCTAACACTCATTTCCTGCAAGTGACATAAAGGAAATTAGCCAAACGTGTAAACACAAAAGTGGTGGCGGTCTTTTCAAACCAGCAGATGCACAGATTGACAGCACAACAGCCAATCAGGGAGCTTCACTTCATCCATCTCATCTTATATTACCACTCTGTAAACGTTTAAGAATCACATTTATAGCTCTGTGGTGGTGGATTAGCCACCTGTGGCTAATCAGTCGTCCTCTTTCTCTCTTAGCTGCCTAGTGTTAATACAGCTAACCAGCCAAGTTTTCATCTAGCCGTTGTTCGCTAGTAGGCATCAGCGATTCAACGTTGTGTTCGTCCTGGTTGCCATGGAAACATTGCTAGATAATAAATAATATAGTGGTCGCCTTTTCAAATGTTTTTGTAGTATTTAGCTGCATTGCACAATCAGCGTGACGATTTTTAGCAAAGCTTGTGCCGGCATTTGAACAGTCACGTAAGCTAGCTAGCTACATCTTTAAAAAAAAAGTTTTTTCACATTTTTTACGTGATATATATTTCGATATATTTCGAAACATTACGTCATGACAAATAGTCCCAGCGTGCCTCATTGCTATTGGCTAACATTTTCTTCTCATTTCCATTTTCACATTCTAAATAAATAAATATTGTGATCTCAACGTAAACGTCCATTAAAGAAGCGTTTACAGGAAAGAGCCTCTAAGACAGTTGCGATACTGATTTGTTGCGAAACTGATTAGTTTGTGGTTTTACATTATGAAAATTAAATTATTTGTTTTCTACATTTGATAAAAATTCCACACAAAAAAAGACAAAACTTAATTATATTAATAAACAGTGGTTATGTGTGTACATTAAGTTTGTTTAAGCTAGTTAACGTTAATGGTGCAGTCACATGACAAGCATTTACCGTGTTCTTTATCCCCTCTCGCTTCTCTTTGCAACCCGCTGGTCCAAATGACCTGCTTCTTTGGTGGGAAAGCGCATGGTGTTGTTTTGCATTACATCGTCCCAAATCGATCCCGCAGCTGCTTTAAAAGGACATTTTAAAACTTGGATTGTTTTTCAAGACGTACTGTATCGTAACGCAACGTTCCGTACTGTCTTGAAAGTGGCAACACAAATCTGGTCACCTCGTCTTACTCCCTGGAGACGCCTCCCAGTCATATTCATCTCTGCTCCTCTCATCTCCAGAACGTTGCCAAACGTCATGTTAACGAACACAGCGTTAACGAACGCAGCTCTCCTTCCAGTCTCGAACCCGAGACGCTCACACCGTACTGTTTACACACTCAGTAAAGCAGGTTCACCTTAAACCAGCATACCTCAACACACCACTTCGGTCATCTACTTTCCACAGCATTACAGATTTACACCACTCCCTTCATGTCGCTGAGATGCTCCACGCGGTGTCTAACTCCTGCATTCTTCTAGCTTCAGAAGGATCTCGGGTTTAGACTGAACGTCACCCGTACGAAGCGTTCGAGTGCTTTCTAACTTTATTATTAACGCAGAAAGAAACGATAAAGGGTTCAACATCGTTTGCTGTGTATTAAAGATCCGGTCATTCGCTATGATCACGGTCGTGGCGTGGGTTTCGAGAACGTTACTTCGAGAACTTTGCCAAATGTACAGTTAAAGCACGAGTTTATTACTTTTAGTGAATCAGATTATATTTTAAAGGACAGAGCAATTTCAAAATAGTGTGCCTGAAAAGAAACTGTGCCATGTTTGTTCTCGATAAACTTGTCTAGGTATGTCAAAGTAGGCATGTGCTGATAACTGGTTGTCTTTGTAATGACGATTATTAGAATATCCCAGCTAATCCCAGCCAGATTAACCATCTTTCACAATGCTAACCTAGCTAGCTAGCTAACTAGCTAGCTAAAGTTTTATTGGTATTGATAACTTCTAAGGTTAATAATTTTTTTGGCAAGTCCACCATTTTCATGCATTAAGGACAAACACATAAATTTTATGCTAAATATAATGCGAATTATAGTCACAGAGTACTTAACGTTGGCACATGCCTGCTGAGGAGTTGTGTATTATTTAGTGCGATAAACCTAGATGTTTATAATAAACGTTAACAGGAAACCGTTGTGATTTCAGTAAAACGTTTCAGGTCCAGTTTTTTCCGAATCATTCGTATACAGATATTCCGTTATAATAAGTGTATAGGGACAGAGAGCCAGTTGTTTTTTTGGATAAGCTAAATATTTCCATTTCGTATTCTTAGACATGAACATTTCTTGAGTTGACCCCGGTGTCTATGTGCGGAGGCGAAGATGTACGCGAGTGGCCGGTGCAAGCGCAAGTGTGTACAGGATCGTGTCACGTAGCTGTTAGCAGTGGTAAGAATCTGTGTCGTGCCACAATCAGGGTTACGTCGTGTGATGGTAGAATTTTTAGTGTTTGTTTGTTTTTTTAATGAATTTAAAAATCCTATTTCTCTTCCAAGAGGCGGCTCTGGGGTTTACTGAGGAAATCGGAAACACTTTGGAGTTGTTGCTATTTCGTTGCCGTTATTGCCTTGTGTCGTGTAGCCCTGCTAGCGTGTAGTGATGGAGCTTTGTGATTCACTGCTTATAAAATAGTGATTTGATTCTTTTGAACGACTCATTTAAGTGTATCAAACTCAAGCATTACGATTCTGATTGACATTATCATGTCGCTTAGAGGCCTTGTCTAGAAATATAGACTTGCATTAATTTTTAAGAAGTCTTGTAAGAACGAAAACACAGGAATGCTAGCAGCTAACAACTGCTCCTAAGATCATAAACAAATAATTCTAGCAACAACCTTTTAAGTTTATGCTGACTGATGTTGAATAGTTAGCGAGGCACAATCACCACAAGCTAGTGGTTTTCTTAGTTAGCTAATTTGACTAGCTGGAACCTTTACCTCAGAAATGTTAAAAAAAAAACATACAGGCAAACGAACATCCAGATTAGGCTAAGCTCAAACTGACCGGATGAGCATGTAAGCTAAAAGCACATTTAATCCTGATCTAATTTCAAATTCTATCGTTATAAATAAACAGCTAAGAAGTGGATAATACAGACAGCTAATTGTTAGCTAGCCAGCTTCTTTTAAGGTGAAAATTAAACTAGCTTATTTTTCTAAGCAAAGCCTCCTATTAGTGCTAGCTGTCTGATTTAGCTAACTTTCAAATTCTTCTCAAATTAATGAAGCGCTGCTGTTATTTTACAGGCACGTCCTGAATTTGCTCAGTAAGAAGGTGAACATCGGTAGAGCTGAAGTTAAACTTGATTAGTCTGCTCAATGTTCAAACTAACTTGGCTGGCTAGTTAACATCAGGCAAGCTAGCATTATCCTTTCTGATTCAGATTATTTGAATTGATTCACTGAAACGAGTTGTTTCAAAAGAGCAAATCCTTTTTTATAAATTTGCGAGCGACCCCGTTACTGTTAGCCAGAAGGAAGACTTTAGCATGCGTAGACGCAGTACCGTACATGGTGATTGGTTGAGACTGATTAGGCTGTCCGTTAAGTGTTGCTGTATTTCCGTAGAGTGTTTCCACCCTGAGCGTTACGGCGTACTGATGATTTATTAACCGTTTGTGACATTTCATAGCGAGGGCCTGATGCTGATTTTTATTCGCTAATATTGTCATTCCCCCTTGTCTTATCCGAAGCATGAACTTCTATTTCGATGCATTAGCGTTACACATGTACACTCGATGTATTATAATATGAATAATGTATTTTTTTTTCCATTTGCGATGTGACAAATGATTTGTTGTGTGACTGGGCATGTGCCGATAATCGTGTTAAACAGTGGACGACGCTGGGTGTAATCTCATGCTAGCAAACATGGCTAGCAAGCTACACACACACATCCTAAATTACCCTAGCTATGTTGTTCATGATAGCGACTAGCTAGATGGCTAACACTTAAGTTTAATGTGCGTGAGTTTAGAGCGTAATGAAACTGATTATCTGATTATCAGCACATGCCTAATGGTGACATAGCTAATATGCTGCATTAAAGGGACATTGCCTTCTTTTTAAACAATGACCAAACGATTTTTTTTTTTATAAAGGAACCGGAAGTGGGATTTTTTTACCCGTCGTCCCTCAACAACACGAGGAGGAGAGTCACGGTTCTCGTTTAACATTTCTCATTGCGAGAGTCGAATCCAAACGAAGTGCCTCCTTTTTAGCCGTGCAGTCCGGGTAGTGCCCACATCAAGGTTTGCACTTTGTGTGTCACTTCTGTCCATTGTCTGTGTGCGTGACACACACTTACAAAAACACACACACACAAACACACATATACATACGCACATGTGATTCGAAGAAAGAGGTGTCATACTACGCTGATTGCATGTGAAGCCGAACCTGTCAAAGTCCTTCTGAATAAAACCTGTGCTGGCCTGAACACCACTCTCTGATTTATTCTGTCCATGTGTTCAAAGACATCATTTATCACTCAAACCCATAGCCTTTACGCTCGAGCTACACGTTCTGTGAAACATGTTACACTATAATGTAGTTTACCTCTTCAACCAGGAGCTTTCAGTAGCTTTAGATAGCTACACTATCATAGCAGTCCATTGCTATGTGGCTCCATTTTGCTTTGTACGGCTAATTATGGGGTACGATGATATAACACCTCGCAGTATCTCTGACTGCACATTATCATAGTGTATAAATAAAATTTCTGTCATTTTTAAATGATAAATGATGTACGTTTAGTCACACCGAGGCTTTACGTAGTGTTTCACCATCATATCTGAGTTACATGTTGATCCTCTTGATGGTTCGGTGTCACTTTTTCGACCTTAACGTTTATATGCTAGCTAGTAAGTGATTAGCATCAGTGCTTAGCGTTTGTGTCCACTGTAAACTGGTTGTAAGATACACAACGTTTGAGAACATTGCTGCTCAGCAAACTGGAAATATAAATATTAAGCAAAAGCTAGCTACATATAGCTAAATGTCATTGTAGAGACATTTGTTTAACACATCTAAGGTAAATGTTGCTGTTTTTAATGCTTTTATGTCATTTCTTCAGGCAATATGTCTGTATAAAAGGCTAAATCAGAGCGACCATGCTAGCCGGAACAACTGATAAGATTACTTATAAGCTAGCATAAACTCAGTGTTTGTGTTTCCTTGTTGCCTAGCAACAGTGTTCTCACATACTGAAGTTTTGACCATTTAAGCAGCAAGTTTTCTTTCACAGGTGCCAACTTAACATAGCTTTAATTAGCATTAGCATTACCACAGCATGTTATGACGTATATTTAGCATCGTTTTTCGAGAGAAAAAAGCATTACCGAATAGTTCATCCGGTTTATTTTCCAAAATGGCAGCTTTATGGACAAGCTGGGACACACACTTTTATTTTCCCCCGCTTTCCGCAGAAGGTCTAGGATATAATAAATCATGTCTTGGGGCTGAAGGGATGCTACACTAAGGGTTAAGGTTGTTTCACCAATGAGGTCATGTTCATTTCCCTCTCTGATGGTCTTGAACGTGTCAGATGTGTGTTATGTGTGTGTGTGTTATGTGTGTTACGTGTGTGTGGACATTCCAAGTCGCTAAGCTAATATTTTCCCAATGAGTGTGATAGGCACAGAGAGCAAGGCTGCAGCTCAAGTTACGCAAAAGCACGCTGGCGTTGACTCAAGTAATTTTGTAGGCCGTATAGCAAACGTTAGCGTTCGAGAGGACCGACAATAAAAACTCTAATAAAGAACGAAGACTAGTAAATAGCTAGCTAGCTATCTCCCTGTTTACTACTCATCTGATTAATGGTTTGTACAAAAGGAAGGCAAAACACCTATGACCTCTCATTAAACGTAATGGGCAGCATGGCTAACAGCTCCTGTGTTCTAGGGCTTTCGTAAAGAGGCTGAGGTTATGGTAAGGTCACTCAACACACCCCTTCTGGCGCTTGGTAAATGGCTTGGGGGGGTAGTGGTAGCAAAGGCTTCTGGGTAAATAATGCCAGTGTTTATGCTTAAAGGTCAGGTTACTTAATGAACACAGAGAAAGAAGATCATTAGTCTACTGTGGACATGTCTCCAACCATACAGCACGATATGAACCACCTAAACACTATTATCAAGTCATTATGGATGTGTCTCAAACCACACACACACTGTTTACTATGTAGCCCACATAAACACCACCATGGACATGTCCCTAACAGCACACGCTCTGTCCACTATGTAGTCCACATTAACATTACTGTGGAGGTGTCCCAAACAACACACATATACACACACACTGTCCAATGTGTACTTCAAATAAACACCACTGTGAATGTATGCCAAACCACACACACTGTCCACACACACTGTCCACTGTATAGACCGCATAAACACTGCTGTGGACGAAACCCTACACCTTATTGTCAAAAACTACACACGCTGTTCTTTATGTATAAATCACCACAGTGGATGTGTCCCAGACCACACTCTCTGTCCACTATCTAGTCCGCATAATCACCACAGTGGACATGACCCAGTCCACACACACTGTCCACTATGTACTCCACATAAACACCACTGTGGACATGTCTCAAACCACACAAACTCTCTTCACTATGTAGGCCAAATAAACACCATAATAAAGTCACTATGCATGTGTGCCAAACCGCACACACACACACACACACACACACACACACACACACACACACACCATGTTCATTACATAAACCACTAAACACCATCAGCAGCTTAGTATAGACATGTTCCAAACCCATAAACACCACAGATGATGTCTCCCAAAAACAAGTATTGTGCAAGTTGTACATTTGTGAATTAATTTCATTGTTGAGCAAATACTGTGCTCTCAGTCGATTGAAAATATTAACAAAACTCACACCTGAATGTTTCACAAAGGAAAAGAGAGTGGTTTTTATTTTATTTTAAGAGTAAACAAAATCTCAAAATGAACAAATTAACTCTTTTGATGTCAAAAACATACAGTGATCGATAGTCACCTCTCTTTCCAGTAACTGCCCTGAGACTTCCATACATGGATTCTGTCAGTTTCTTGTACCCCTTTTTAACATGGTCACTTCTAGACACTGGCAGTAGGTTTGGGAGTTGTTTTAAATCCATCTTCAACCCAAAAACTCTCACTAGTTGTACTAGTACCCCTTCTCCATCTTACTACAGTCTTACTCAAAGTGGTGCTGTGTGTCCATTAGTGACCCAGTCACGGCCCCAACCATCTGGTCCATCAAGAGTCACTCTCAAATTATCTGTCCATAAATCTGTCTTCAGATGTTTCTTCATGTTAACTTGTACATAACTCATATAACTGGTGAGTGTTGTCCAGTGCTGGTTGGCTGGAGTATATGGAGTCGCTGGAGGATAATAGGTTCCCGGTAGCTTCATGTTTCATTTTTCTCAAGTCCTCGGCAGTTAATTTGTGACTTCACTTTTCCACACATTTTTTGCAAACCTGTTGACTATTTGCCATAAAATGTTAGATTGTCCAGTCATCTTGACTTAATAGCTAAGCTGTTCCAACATTCTTGCATCCCTCTGGAAGTTAAACATCTGTGTCGTTGGACCTTCTAACAGGACAATGACCCCAAGCATACTTCAGAGCCCACCAAGGCTTGGTTTCAGATGAAGTCCTGGAGGGTTCTGTTGTGGCCATCACAGTCGCCTGACTTGAATCCAATAGAAAATAATTGATGGAATTAAAAAAAATTATAATAATTGCAGCGCACAAACCCAAGAATCTTACTGAACTAGAGGCCGTTGTCCATGAGGAACGGGTCAAGATCCCTCAGAAACACTGCCAGACTCATGTCATGTCAGCAGCAGGTCATAACAGCTAAAGGGGACTCTACTGAGTACTGAAGATGTTTCTCATGAAGGGGTTAAATTACACTAATCATTAAAAGGTGCCTTTTATGTTACATTTGGAGAAATCACTTGTTATATAAGTTGTGTTATGTGATTTAAATTGCTCTTGTTTTACTGATTTATTACAAACAGCTGCAAGTTAGTAGTTTTGTCCAAAAAATGTGGATGTGTACGGATACAGAATTGGAAAATATGCAAAGAAATAATGACAAGGTCAGAATACTTACTTTCCCATTAACTGTGCAGTTAAGAGCGAGAGAGAGCGAGAGAGAGAGAGAGAGAGAGAGAGAGAGAGAGATGTAGGGAGGTATGCAAAAGTTCAGGACATCATTAGGGAGATTTTATTTACTGTTAGACATAGAGTGTGTTATAGTAGCACGGGAGGAAACGTTCAAAATGCATACTTCTCTTTATCACATTATCATTTGTTTCTATTTTGACTGAAGCTCCAGAAAAAAAACGACTCCGTGACGTAATAACAGACATATCAGGGGACACACTTGACCCTTTGTCTTGGTGATTCAGGCCGTATGTATGTGCTCACTTCCTGCTCCTGTGTACTTTATTATTAATTAGAATAAACTCAGCACCCATGTTCTTCCTCCATACTTTTTCTGTGGGCTGCGGTTTGTTATCTTAAACAGAGTGTTTACGGAGTGTAAAGACAGGCTCAACGTGTTCAATGCTCATCCTTGACTCTGAAGGCCAGCACTGCTCCGGAGGTGTTTATCTGTCAGCTGACACACCCTCGGCCTTGTCTCGCTCAGCGTATATAAGGAGCGTGAGGGACGCAGGAGCCCACAGACGGAGAGATAGCATCAGTACTTCAGATCAAGCGATTCTGCCATTCACAAAGCGACACGATGCTACCTGCAACTTTTAAGCTGTGTGCTGGAATTTCCTACAGACACACGAGGAACATGACGGGTAAGAGCCACCATTTAGTTCAATTTACTTCTAATTTGCAGTAAAATGAACTATAACGTCACTTGTTAGCCAGGTACAGGACACACTTAGCATGACAACAAATGCACAAAAAATAACTACTAACATTGTATAGTGTTAAGCAAAAATTTGTGCACCCTTAGAAAATTTAATAAAATTTTATGTACATTAAGCGTTGATAAAACAGTGCATGTTTGGATATTATTAAAATGATGTCCGTATAAAGGATTAATAATTTTATATAATATTTATTTGCATTTCTCATTTATTTGCATATATTTTTATAATTTCTTTGTAGATAAATCATAATTTCAGTATATTTCCCGCTTTTTGCAATCATATTTAAACATTCCAATTGCATAAAGCAATATACCTAATATACCTAAAAGTGCACATCTGTGCAGGTGTTTCTGTACCCTTGCTGCTGGTCTATCCAAACATGAAGCAAAACATGAAGCAAAACATTCTTGTTTGTGGATTTCACTTAATCGATTCCTGACATTGTCAATATGTCTCAGGGATCTCGTAAAATCTGACTCGGGGTCGGTGAACTAGGAATTAAGTGAGCATGTAATGTAGTTCGACTCCATACACTTTACAGTCAAGAATGATTATGAATAAACTGTAACTCGTAGTCAGAGTCGACTCATTCAATCGCAACACTCTGAATCGGGGTCCAAGTGTTGGGAATCGTTCATCTATTCAACATTTTGGAGTCGACTCAGGATAAGATTCCTAGGAATCGTTCGCATTGAATCTGTATAAGAGTCGATTCATTGTATGAATCTGAAGCTGAATCAGCGTTGACTCAAAGTTGTATAAAACTAAACAACACTAAGTGAGAGACCAGAAACAGATGTGACAGTAGTCACAGAAAGAACAGATCAGCATCACTATAAACACACACACACACACACACACATGCATATTACATCCTTGTCATTAAATTTACTGTGTGTTTGCAGGTTTGAGGAGGAACGCCATGATGGCCATCCACCACGAGCTGAGCAAACTATCCGGCCCTGGACCGAGCATGTGGGTCAGAAACATCCGCCGCAGGAGCTCGCTGCTCTGTGAGAACACACACATACACACACACACACACACATGAAAAGAACCTTCATTCAAACCTTCCTTAAATGCATGATGTAAAATATGTGTATATAAAATTCTCTAAGCGTTCTTTAAAGGTTCTCTTGAGGTTCCTCATGATAGGGTTCTCCAGAGGAACCATGCAACAATGTAAATGGTCTAGATCTAACTTGCTAGAGGGTAGCATCAGAGCCATATTATTATTATTATTGTGTGTCCTTCAGACAGCGTGTGTGTGTGTGTGTGTGTGTGTGTGTGTGTGTGTGTGTGTGTGTGTGTGTGTGTGTGTGTGTGTGTGTGT
>JAQMYK010000039.1:31463689-31475527 GCA_030014345.1 Clarias buthupogon | reverse complement strand
TGTGTGTGTGTGTGTGTGTGTGTGTGTGTGTGTGTGTGTGTGTGTGTGTGTGTGTGTGTGTGTGTGTGTGTGATCAGTTCCATATCAAAAGTGTAAGTATAAGTTGTGTTTAAACCTACAGGTCCTCCTCCATCTGAGCCTGTGGAACCTTCCGGTGAATGTCCCCCTCCCCTTCACCCCCACTCCTTTTTTTTCTTTCCTTGATTCTTTCTCCTTCTTTCCATCCGTCCATCATTATTTCTCCCCCTCCCCCACCCCTCAGCAGGTCGTGTCATGGCTGGTGTGTTTGCAGTGTATTATTATTAATGCTACAAGAACTTTATTTTACTCTCTCACACACACACACACACACACACACAAACATGCAAACAACCATACACACATACACACACATACACATGTCTGTTTTGTACTAGCAGAGTTTACACAAACACTAAACTCACTCCTGTTGTAACACATATGTTGCTAAATCTTAGCTACGAAGTCCACGAGTCAGTTAGCTAGTCGATGCTAAGTGTAATTACAGTGTAAATGTAGTTGTGGGGATTTTATTATTATTTTTTTTTAGCGATTTGCTAACACAGCTGAAGCAAATGTTGACATTTCACACAACTCTGTTGTGTTTCCTCTCTCACTTTGAAATGTCAGTTATTACTTAAGGACGATGCTATGCTAACTAGCTGGATATTAGATTTCTAACAACAGACTCATTCAGTGTCCTAAGCAACAGGTTACCTACTGTAGCAACAGTACTTATACATTTTTACATCATGATGTTATTTATTGTTTGTTTTAATAAACACATGCTAACGTGGCTAGCTAAGGTTTGCTTATCTGGGCTCAACACAGCATGTTCTCATTGTTGGTGCGGTTAAAGCCAGAAGAACGCTGTTGCTAGTTGGACAGACTTCTCTCAGTGTTGAAAAAAGAGGCTAATGATTGAGAAGACATGTAAGGAATGTAGAATGTCTGTTTTTATTTCAGGAATGTGGATAAAATGCTAATAAATGACTTTGTGTAACAATATTTACACATTTAGCATCTAATGTTAAAGTCCATGTGTTCGGCCTTGTTGAAAAATGTTAAAATCAAAACTAATTGCTCTCTATCGTTCCGTCTCTCTCTCTTTTTTTCATTTGATCTCTCTCTCTTTCCCTTCCTCTATATCTCTCCCTTTGTCAGTATGATTTTCCTCTCTCTCTATGTCTCTCTCATTCTGTTTATCTCTTTCTCACAATTTATTGCTCTCTCTATCTCCCTTTGCATGTCTGTTTTTTCTCACTGTCTGGTTAATCTCTCCATTTACAGCATGTCTGACTCTATCCTTAATAAATTTTCCATCTGTCACACTTTCTCTCACTCTGAACACCACTTTAATTCTCCCCTTCTCTTTTTCTTTACTCTTTTTTCTCACTTTATTTCTTTCTCTCTCTCTCTTTCTCAGACACCACCCCAGACTCTCCTCCTCCTCCTCCCTCCCTCTCTCTCTCTCTCTCTCTCCTCCTTCTCTCTGCCCCTCTCTTCCCTTCATCCCCTCTGACTCCCCTCTCTCTCGACGTCCTGGGTGGAGAGCAGTGTGTGTGAGTGTGTGTATCAGTGAGGAGCACCATGCTGACACACACGGCCCAGGCCGCTCTCTCTCTCGTCGCCGCGTTCCTGCTGCTGGACGTCACCAAAGTCGGGGGATCGGTGATCGGGGCAGTACGACAAGATGAGGAGGAGAGGAAGGACGACACTGCAACAGGTACTGATGAATATATTAACTCCAGTTAAGAGGAACCATATAGAAATTTAGGGTGTAGGTCAAAGTCCTGGATCTTTAACGAGATGACACTGAAAATAACACAACTAGTGAATGTTGTTAGATGAACACAGCTTATTGTTCTCTGTTTGAAGCTGGAAATAATCTCAAGCTTCACAACAACATCAAAATGATTAAATAACACAGGTATAAATTAGATTGTGTCCAATAAACCTGCAGAACTTCCTGAAAAAGAAGTTCTAAAGAAACAGCTTCAAGAGGGAGACACCGAGGTTTCTTCTCAAACCATCTACGATTAAACCGTTCTCCTGAGTCACACCTCAATGACCATGATAAACAAGTACTCAGAGCCAATTCAGACAAAAGCACGCCTGATGGAAACACCACCTGGGAGAAAGCCGAGAAGGAATTCGCTGCCAGAAGTGAAAGGAAGCTTAATTTTGAAGATTTCTTTACAACCCTAATCAAAAACAAAAGCGAGGTCGTGGATGAGGCATGTGTTAGCCTTTACCTCGAGGTGTTATGTGTAAATCAGTGAGTATTTCAGGGGTCACGTAGTTTTAAACTTTTTTATGACTCATGGGTCTGCTGAAAGTCCATCAGATGTTCGTGTAGATGTTCTACTCGTCCTCCTACATGGCCTTTCCTAATCCATCAAGGCACTAGAGAACCCTACAGGGACCTACATGTTGACCCTTGCAACACCTAAACTACAACATGCTGCGAATCACTACTTAATGTGATGGAAAGGAGTCCAGAATTGTCACAATCGCAGGTCTCTCTGGAGGGACTTGAAGGCACCATTAATAAATCATAGCACGATTTATAAGTAATCAACGTAACCCGTTATGTATTAAATCATCTGCTTTCATCTGCATATCCATAGCGCTGCTATATTTCACCTTTCACACAACTAATGATGTCAGGACCATGTCGAAACTAGAAACTGTGAGTGCTAGTGTGCAGAAGCCTAGATAGCAGATTGGACACACTCACTCATTCTCATACTCACACATCAATCTTCACTACACTAGCCAATCATGGCGGTCTGTCAGTTGATACAAGCAGAAGAGATCAGATAGCCGTCCTCCACGCGTGTTACGCCGATCCTAGCGATGAATGAGTGATACTGTAGTTCAAAAAGATGAGTAGGAGGAAGCACGTGTTAGCCTACTGTACGCCCTACGTGGCTGATGTTGGAGTTCCCTTACACGACAGGTGGGAATTGGAAAAGGATCATAACTAAATACAATAAACAAGTAAACAAATGAAGGGACTTGTTACTTTTTGGTCAAAAAAGTAAATAAAAACATTAAATCAAGGTATGAATCAGCTCAAGCATCACAATGTCCTGAGTTTCATGTCTGCAGAGACAGTAACATAAGTTGTTGGTTTGTTGATTAATTTAGTTAGTTGATGTTCAGTTAAACAGGTTGTAGGTTAATGAACTAGCTCAGTGGTTAAGGTATTGGACTACGGTTCGGAAGATCCCAATTAAAGCTGTTTGATTTCATTATGATTTGTTTAAAAAGTTTTTTTTAGTTTTTGTTTATTACTAATTGCTTAAATGCCAGATTTCCATCAAAAACACTGGATATCTAAACCTGATCACTTTGACACAAGATACAAACAAATGGTCAAGAATACATTTTTGGTTATAACTCAGACTAAATTGTTGTTAAAGATTACATAGTTTCTACTTAAACCTGTGAAAAAAAACCCAAATGACTCCTTCAAGCACGATCAATTAAATTACAACATAGAGTAATATGTTAATAAACATGTATATCTAATAAACATAGAGTCGCTTCATTTCATATTTCACACTTCATAGTTCAGGAGCCTTTTGTTTTAGTATAAACTGTGAGAAATTGTGGAAATACTGAAACTTTGTTTTCTAATTTAATTCTTAATAAATATAAACATATAAGCATAACATTTTTGAATTTTTACCAAATGTCAAGATTCAGATTTTATGTCCTTTCGAGCATTAATAAACCAATCAAACCGAAATTGTACATAGTCTTACGTAATTTTTTAAAGCCAGGCTTTCAGGAGATGTTCCTGTCAATAGTGTTTTACAGTCATTAAGCCGCAGAAGGATAAAGAGGCCGTGTCCTTGAATATCCCCTACATTTACTGCAGAACGCTACAAATCCTGTTTGTGAGGTTTTAGCCAAGTCAACATAAGGTCTTTTTTAAAAACAAGGTGTGTGCTTTGTTATTTCACTAGACATTTTGGCCATAACTAAACCCACACTGATGAGTCTGAGGGCGTGATGCTGATGTAGCATTTTCCCATTCGAAAGGCTGACGACGAACTCTGTGAGTTACAGAAGAGTACAGTCGACTGGTCCAGGGAACACTAACACACTGCACCTGTTTGGCGAAGGAGATCAGAGAGAGAAAAAGGAGGAAAAATGGCAGAAATCCCCTCCAGATGCTCCAGACGTTTTTGAAGGCCAGACGTCTGCGCAGTTCAATGTGTTTTAAACTGACATCGCAGATAAAAAAAATGAGTCGCAGTTTAAAATTACGCAGCAAACATTATGATCTGTTGTAGAACTTGATCCTTCCTGATTCTTTGCTTCTTTGTGTTGAATTTTGTGACAGATCTGCGTAAAAGTACAGACGTGTGATCCCCGTCAGGATAAATGAGTTTGATTAGAAAACCATGAACAGTCGAGTCGAAAGCTTCAGGAAAAACTAACACACTGCACCTGTTTGCAGATTTACACGAAATGCAGCCAAGATGCATGAATACACGACTGACGTGCGGCTTTTTAGATGCAGACAGTATGACAGCGTTAGCACAGACGCTAAACAGGAAGGCTTTGATCTATATTTAACCGCTAAATACCAATGCTTTAAAATATTAAGTGACAGAACTCTGCTTTGGGGAAAACATGACATCAGTGCAGGATCGAGACAAGTAGCAGTGTGTGTGTGTGTGTGTGTGTGTGTGTCCAGTGGTGGAAAGAGTGGAACGGAGTACTTCTATTCGCTACTCTGATCATCACTGTTGCCAACTTACTGTCTTTTGAGGTGTGTTATGTAATTATCATAATTTCACCCAATACAAAATAAATAACAGTGGTACTGTAAATAATCTGCGGTTTCCGACAACATTACCGCAGGATTAGTGGTTTATTCCTTTCACAAAAACTGACGCTTCAGATTAGTTGAAAGTGGGCGGGGCTTTATTTTAAGTATGTGACGTCAAGTAACCCCATGTAACAGGAACATGCAGATTAAGCAACTTATTTCTTTGTTACTTAGTCTTCTTTTTTCATGAGCAACCGTGAATAAAACTAGCCACATAAAAATCATGTGAATTACTACTAATTAGCATTTTGTTAAAATAATTGAGAAAAGTTCAGGGTGATTAAACACTGCAGAGTTTCACTGAATTTTAGGTTTGATGATTTAGAAGAGCAGAAGGTTCTTTCTTAAAGACTAACCAGTAGTTCCTTTTTTTGGGATTCGATCCCACAACCTTCTGGTCATTAACATGTAACCTTAACCACTATTTTCCTTTAGTATCAGATGCTTACTCAGCAGTGGAAAAGATAAACACACTCAGGAAACATTCAGTGTGAGGCGATATAATAAAGAGTGTGTGAGACTCTGTGTGTGTGTGTGTTTGATATTTTTTAAGTAAATATAGGTCATGACTGATCTGGGGGTTTTTCTAAGACGGCACGCCACAAGATTTTTCCATGAGTCTCTCTGCGGTGTCCTTGATGGAGGATTTAAACCTCTGACTGATGAATTAAGCAGAAACAGCAGCATTTAAAAGAAACTTAATTACCCCAAAGTCCGGATAAAAGTGTCCCTGTGTGTATTTTTTCCTGGACGAATAAGACAGACGATTTTTAATAAAATTCACTGACCAATTTCACTTTATTTTTAAAGCAAATAAACTCATGCTTCAGCAGAAAGGAACATGACATCAAAATGCTTTGACAGCAAAATTAGACAAATCCTTTAAATTTTTTGCAAGCAAAGCAAAAAGTATTGCAAACTGATAGATCGTATTTTGTGAATGTTTTCTTTAAGTCACAAGGCTGTTAAAAAGCTCAAATGCCAGAATATGGTTTGGGTTATGTCAGTGTGAATTTTGTGTGATTTAGGAAAACACTATATCTCCATCCTCCACAGTTTTATCACTGTGGATAAATCAGCCTGCAGGAAAACTGCAAAAAACTCCTCATTTAATTGTGTTTTTGTAGTGAGTCACTGTCAGCAAAATGGAACAAGAATTTAAAAATTGTTGAATTTTGTTGCACACAAAGTCTTTTTAATTGCGAAGACTGTTTGTTTCTCACATGAAACATTATAAACAATTCCAAAACTTCAGCTTAAACTATCAACAACATCCTTTTCTACCAGTTTTAGTTTGAGTTTTGTGGTTGAAGACTAGTTCTAGTTACTATAGAAGTCCATGAGTGCTGGGGAAATGGCATAAAATAGCATTTTTGTTTAAAAACAATTTGTTATGTTAAGAAATCTTGCACTAATAACAGATGTAGCTTCGATGTAGCGCTCTAACTTTTCTCATAGAGTGAAGGCAAGATCAAAATGAAAAGCACTTAATGAGGGATTTCAACATTAATTTGAATTTATATTTTGTTTAATATTTTAATACAATGATACTTACATTGAAAAAGTACAAAACAGAATAGCTAAATATTAATACAACATTGAGCAAAGTGTAAAGTAGTTACAAAAAGGCTTTGATTAAAGGAAATGTGGCTATATTGTTTTTTCATACAAGAATCTACAGAAGATTTAAAGCCAGAGTTGCAGAATCCTGGGTTCTGATTGGTTAGAGGGTGTTGGTTAGTTCTCTATAACAGCAGACCTGACAATGGTGCCAGTTTATATCAATGCACTTATTAATGATTACAAATATGTAATCATTTCCATAGCAATTGTATATTCATAGGGTGTACAGGAGATGCTCAATATGTTTGTGCTGATGCTAACAAGTGTGTGTGTGTGTGTGTGTGTGTGTAGCCCCTCTACAGGTCATGGTTATCCCGTCACATGTACAGATCCAGGCAGGACAGAGGAAACGTGTTCTCTGCAGAGGTGAGTCTGTTTCTCTTCAGACTTACAAATTCACAGTATTTTTTAAATGTTTTTGCATTTTTTAAAAACCTTGTCATGTTTTCAGCGACAGGGAAAGCTGATAGCATCGTCTGGATCGGCCCTGACAGAGAGAGCATCTCGGAAAATGACAAAAATATCAAAGCGCACAGACACGACGAGTCGACCAGCTCGCTCGTCATCGTCTCGGCTCGGGTGGAGAATGCGGGCGTGTACACGTGTGTGGCTGAAAACACACAAACCTCTGCGCAGGCTGAGGTCAACCTGGAGATTGTGTGTAAGTGCATCGAAACAAACTCTAAAATGGTGATGCCAAATGTTTTTAACAATGTTATGAGTATCAAGTGTGCTAAGACTGACCAATCGTAATACGAATCTCAAACCTTGTCTCCAAATATGGTCGAGTTTTTCCCATAACTGACTGTAATGTCCAAGTTTGTTTGTTCATACACCAGTGTGTGTGTGTGTGTGTGTGTGTGTGTGTGCACATGCTCACTAATACTGTAACCACACTAGATTCTAAACTTTGTGACCAAAAGTATGTACTGAACCTCTAAAATGCCAACATCTACCAGATTTGCATCATTTAAATCATCACACACATTTAACTCACTGTGTTAAAGAAAAACATTTATATATTAAAATTTTTTGTCAAACTTTACCTTTAATAACTCCCTCCAGTGCTTGTCTTTCTTTTTTTACAGGAATACAGAATATTTTCAACAAATGTTTTTATATTGTTTATCTATATATATATATATATATATATATTACATATATATAATTTTAAGCTGCGTACCCCTTTACTAAAACCCCCAGAGCGAGACTCCAGACTCTTAATCAAATCCTGAGGATTGAGGGGGGGGATTGGTTGGGGGGGGGGGCATCATGTTGGCGACTTTAGACCAGCATTAAACTGTTAAGTTATAAACATCATTAATGATGTTTAATGTTTAACGGAGATTGTGCTCCCGTGTCTGAACTTCACTCTGGCAGTACAGTATATTAAGCATTGCTGTGATTTTTTTCCCCTCATGAAAGTTTTTCAGACTCTCTCGTAGTCACAGAATGTTTTGCCTTTGGTCTGTTGAACTCATCGTGTTGTAAAGTGATCTCGCGAGGTTCAGCTCCAGCTCCCGGTCCGACTCTAAATCATCAGACAATGAGATTAACAGGAAGCCGAGTTTAGCTGTTGGGTAAAGTAATGGAACATACCTCAGGGTCCAGACACTCTGTATTTTTAGCTCATGTAGTATTTTTACAGAAGAGCTCCACCTGATGAGATCAGTAGGAATGAGTGTGTGGAGTGAATCCTCCGCTTAATAAACTACAGATGGGGATTAACACTACATGACATCAAGCACTTGGCTTTCACAGGCATGTCAAAGATCTTGTATCCCTAGAAAATTAACACCTTTCCCACATGTAAAATAAACTGTGTTAGCCGTAACTGATATACTGTATAGTGCGGAGTCAGTGCAAACACATTTATGTGCTACATCTTACTGACTAAAACTGAAACTTCATTCAAAAAAAGTGACTAATACTAATTCTTTGTCTATCTCTCTTTTTTCTACCCATTCCCATCCCTCCATCCAGTGAAGCGGGCCCGCAGAAAAGCAAAGAAGGAGGAACGAGAGAAAAGACAAAAAGAACCAAAACCTACAAAGAAACCCAAGGGTGAGAAAACCACCAAGAAGCCCAAGACTGACAAGAAAGACAAGAAAAAGAAAGACAAGAAGAAGAATAAAGAGATTATGACCACCACTTTACCTCCGACGACCACCGAGCTGCCCACTACCGAGCCGCCCACCACCGAGCTGCCCACCACTCCTCCTCAAATCGATTACGATGATGAGTTTGTGGATCCTTTTCCAGATGACTACTGGGATGAAGGTTGGAGACCTGGGCCCGTGTTCACTAAGCGTCTCAGAATCACTCCTATGAATCAGGCTCAAAGTTATTTCCGGCTGTGTCACTGTTTCAAAGCTGCATCTTCACTGTTACTAAAAAAAAAACAGTATCAGTATCAGTCACCTGTGGAGACAGCATACGATATGTTTATTTATGGACCAGTTACATACTGCACATGATGCTTAAAAAGAAAAAAAGACCAAAATGGAAAGAGACTAATTTTTGTCCTACGTATTTTTAAGTTAGAACACATCTGGAGCTCACTTAAATTTTGGTGGAGATAGGAGTGATTTCCTATTCTAAGAATGTTGATAAATTGCTCCTACTCCTACTCCTAAAAGTAGGACCAAAATTGCGTCACTGAGAATTTTTGGCCACTTAGGAGTGATTTCCTACTCTTAGACGCTTAGTCAGTACGGGTCCTGATTATGTTTTTAAACAAATAATAAAACACATACATGAACCACGTTTTAAGAGCAATAAGACTTTAACTATATCACTATGAAGTTCTAATGTGTTTGTAACTCTAGCATGTTTATATTAATAAAATTTTTATAATTGAACAACATTAAAATCTCAAAAGCCATTACTAGGCATTATGGTGTACAAATATTATTAGTAATGAGGAATTATGCTGAGGACTTACATCACAACAAGCTTACAAGTAATTAAATAGCTTAACTTATTTATATTTGCAGTATACATGACAGAGGAACCCGAGATCACCACAGCACCTCCTGCTCCCCCGACGCAAAAAACTTCAGATGATCTTGAATTCTTCCCAACAGATGAATATTTGGAGCCTTTCATTGACCCCGGTATGGTACATCTAACGTCAGAAGAGAATCTGAATAGTATAAAGTTTGTACTTCATATAACTCATGCAAAACTAACTTCATATATTGTCAAAAAGATGATGACTACTGGAAGGTCGATGATCCGCAACCTACAGCCCCAGCTATCGGCGGTAAAGGCAAAGAGGAAGATGACTATTGGGGCCCTACATGTGAGTGCACACTTGTCTTTTCTTTTTTTTCACGCCATAGTACTGGCGATACAATTTAAGAGTCTTAGGCCTGGACAAATATTGTCTCCTATTCACTTGGAACAAACAGGAGTCTGATCCTTTAATCAAAATATGGAGCCCTACATACTAGGCCCAGCCAAGAGTCATTGTCCCCAGGACTAGGAATAAACACAATATAGAGTCCTAAACACTAGAAGTATATTTTGAAACACTGGTGGCTAAAACTGAGACTAACCAATAGTCAGTACCCTAATGACTGGGACTAACCAGCGGATGGCAACCACAGGAAATGAAAATCAAGGCTTGAGGCCGACCAAATCCCTAAACACTGTGACTAAAAAAGAGACTCTAAAGGTTAGGAATTACTAAGACTAAGTTACCATGAGTCAGGGCCTAATTACTAGGACTAAACAAACATCTAAACACCTAAAAAAAAAGAAATAAAAATTAAAGCTGGGACTGAGTAATCGGAATTTGATACCTTCCAGGTAGAGATTATGATTAGCAAGAAATTAAACATGTTTTGTTTGTATATATGAAATAATCAAAATAATCAAAAGATTCCTGTACATAAATATTGGAACTATAAAAGAATCAGATCCATAAACTTTGGGAATAGCCAAGATTCAAATCCCCAAGGATTAGGACAAAACTACATAAGATCTCTAAAGATTTTAACTATAAAAGAGACAGATCCCAAAAACTAGACCTAACCAAGAGTCAGATCACTAAATACTGGAACTAAACAAGATTGGCACCAACCAATTTTAGATCCTTACAATATTGAAACTAACCAAAGATTATAGCCTCCATTAACTAACCATGAGTCAGAACCCTGAAGACTTAGACTAAGCTTAATACAGACTGGCTTAAAATCAAGCTTAATTAATGTGTACTTTACTTTCTTTGCTCACAGTCGAGGTGTCAGAAGTACCAATCCCATTCCCAGATGGTAAAGAGATCGTCCCGACTGACCGTGATTGGAGTTACTCTATTACAGGTGAGCTTTACAAACAAATACACGGACCTAATTTATAAATTATTGTATCATAACTCAGTATACAGTATACTTTTACAACCTTAATTCAGAACAAAGCAACGGCATAAAAGTCTAGATCAGGAGTTAGAGGAAACTGTAAAAACCACCAGTGTAGCCAAGCTTTTATTTATAAAGGCTGTGTTATAGTATCCAGCTTTATAAACTTACACGGCTCATAAACTTAATATCCAGCTCCAAAGAGCGTGTTTTCTTACAGTACATAAAAATCCAAGACGCCTGGTGAGGTTGGCACGGAGATCAGTAGCACTGACGTCTATCAAAGCAAAATATAAAAAGATTACTTTCTCATTGTCTTCTAAACACAAACTTAAGTGGGAAATGAAAAGGAAAGACCAACTCTGATCTTCTGTTTTTATTCTGTTTCAGAGCCCACGGTCCCAACCTACGACAGCAAGTGGTACGAGGAGTACGACTACGAGGACGGTAAAGAAACCATCACGCAAACAAACACTGTGTGATCTTTCAAAGCAAACAGACTCGTATATTTTAGATCTAAAGCAACGATGTGGATGAAAACCTTAGATCTTTGGAATGAATTAGAGGACAGTTGGAATTTGTCAGCTCTATAATTTATCCTTCTGGGTTTTATTTACTGCTTTAACATCACCATAAGGAGGGGCTGTGATCTTCCAGCCTGTTATTCTGATTCAGAACATGAAGGAATGTTCTACACTGAGTCTTTCAGACTGCCAGATCCCAGGTCAACCTCAAACACTCACATATCACATACAGATTGAAAGTGGGTGGAGCTAAATGGAACTTGCTTTAAAGCTTCGAACCACTCACTCACCATCTATACTCCTGGGCCCGTATTCACAAAGCTTCTTAAGCCTAAAAGTTGCTCCTATTGACAAAATTCTAAGAAAATTCTAAGAATTATGACATATTCTTAGAATTTCCCCTTAAATTTAGGACTAAATCTTAGTAAAGATAAAAATGATTCACAAAACATCTTAGCCCTAA
>JAQMYK010000039.1:31448283-31463589 GCA_030014345.1 Clarias buthupogon | reverse complement strand
ATGCAAAGTTTCTGTTATAGGCTAAATATCTTAAAGATAATTAAAACAGCCAAATGTATACTACATTTAAGTTCTTACATTTATTTATCAAACTGATTTAATTACTGGTAATCCATTTTAGATCGATGGGAGCAAAATGGCTCAGCTTTTACCAGTTTACATGTTTATGATGTATCAGGACAGTCTATTTAAGTTGCACTTTTGGATGGTATGTAAAACAACAAGAAAACCAAATTGGACGGAGGACCAGTGTTTACTTTTAGTGTTTGGAGAATATTTCTTCTTTCCACCATTTTGGCCTCTGCTATAGAAACTTTTAAGCCTCTTAAAAGTCCTCCTCTCTACTCTTAACCATTTTTACCTTAGGAGCTGTTTTTAGGGCTAAGATATTTTGTGAATCATTTTTATCTTTACTAAGATTTAGTTCTAAATTTAAATAGGAAATTATTTAAAGAATTTTCTTAGAATTTTATGACTAGGAGCAACTTTTAGGCCTAAGAATCTTTGTGAATACGGCCCCTGATCTGTAAGGCCCAGTGTAATGCTGCTTGTGTTACACTAGTAGAACTTTAAAAGCAGCTGAAAGTAACACTCTGTCCATTGGGAATGTCAGAATGCTCACTTGTTTATAATTAATTTTTATTGCATCTCGTACAAATAGTGACTTGTGCAAGCGCGCAGCTTATTAACACGGTTCAGAGTCTTCCCTTCTGTTTATCTGCAATTAAACTTTTTTCACTTTTGTTTGCATGACATCATAGCGGATTTGCGAGCTGTCATGTCACACTGTTGTCCCAATATCTCTGTTTTCTCTAGAGAAGAAAAAGGCAGAGGACCTGGAGAGAGAGAGGGAGAGAGCGAGTGAGAAAGAGAAGGAGCAGGAGAGGGAGAATGAGTGGGACCAGAAGAAGGAGAGAGGTACCGGATTTGTTTTTCTGCAACTTTAGAGAAGGTTTAAAAAAAATTGCAGTAACAAAACAAAGAAGGGAAAAAAAAGACTTAAAGTTATGTGCATAAGTAGATCTAGTAGAGTTTCTACAGTATGTCTTGTGCCTCAGTTCTTTCTTTCAGGCGTATGAACAATAACTCACTAATGAGCTAGCAGACTCGGGTTTATGATGTATCAGTTATTAGGGCCCAAGCACTATGACGTCTGTTTATACATTTGCATTTACATTTAGACATTTGGCAGACGCTCTTATCCAGAGCAACTTACAAAACGTGACAAGTTTACATCATTGGATCGACACTTACACTGGGTTACTAGGTTACTAACTAAGTGCCATCACTCAAACCAAATAATATTGATATTGAAGTAACTGCAGCCCCTGTAGAGCCTTCAAACCAGAAACCAGATTAAATCTGTAGGAGAAACGTGGATTATACACACTTGCACATATACATGCGAAACCAGGTACTCATAGGTCTCATTGAGCGGAACAACTTTTTCTATGCATGTTATGGGCTGTACTTAACAGAAAGTTAGTTATTTTGGGTTGTCTGCAAAACACACCCAATGTAATTTGATATACTCCTCCTAGAGGATTTATACAACTGTCACCAAACTGGTGATCTCAAGACACTGATGATGCAAAATTGCAAAGGGATTTTTGATGTCTCAAACGGCTCAGCCATGGCGATGCCTTAAACATGTGCCAAAAAGTGGCTATTAAACTTCCTGAGGGACATCACATTAAGTCACATCATAGTGTGATGCAGTTCTTCCATCTTTTTGGACATCTTAACATGGTTAAAAAGCAGACAGGTTGTGTGGCGCTCCCAGGCGGTAATGACACAGGTGCTTGGGCCCGCTCATCGTTGCTTTGCAACTACAGTTTTCTTTGTGATTGTGCTTTTTTGTTTCTGACAACCACAATTTTACATTAATTCCTTTTGTATTTTAGGAAAGTTTAGGAAATTGCTTTTTTTTTGCATAAAATTTTACCTGTGCATTTCAGCAACTAAAGATGATGATGTCACAAAAACCTTCACAGCTAACCAATCAGGAGCCTTGCTTTAAAATCTGTAGGACCCGCATTGCTCTCGCCCTCACGCTAAAGCACAAGGAAATGCATTAATGTTTGGAATTAACTTTAGCAGCGTGCTCAGATGTAAGGAATGTCCGAATTGACTCTGCTGCCTTTCTGATGCCCTTTTTAGGGCCATTGGAACGTGAAATGCTGGGATGATGAGTGGGGGACGGAAAGGGTGGTGGGGTTAAACTCACCCAGATTCTTAACCACACACACACACACACACACACACACGTCATTAAGGAAGATAAGGTCTTACGTGAACTTTATTTAACCCCAAAAAGGTCTCCTGCAGTTTTAAACAAAATGTGACGGCCTGATCTCAGGGTTTATGTTTCTTAAACTAATAATAAATCGTGAGACGCCCCTGAGTGTGAGGTGACTGCAGGGTAGAATTGGAGGAGGATCTTTAATAACTTACACTTTCTCTCTCTCTTACATTCTTTTTTTCCAGAGGATGTGTGTGTGTGTGTGTGTGTGTGTGTGTGTATAAATGTGATGGGAGGAAAAGAGCAGAGCAGGGTTCATGAGAGGGAATGTGGCACGGGTGGATGAGTGTGTGCTGAACTGAATTCACTTATATAATCGACACACACAGAAAATTAGGTTAGCGCACACACACACGCACACACACGCACACACACACACACACGCACACTTAATAACAAACTTTCACCACTACATCTGGGAAATTTTCCAGAATAAGAGAGAAGAGCTGTAAGATTTGGAAAAACTAAACTTTAGAGATTTGTGTGTAAAACTGGGTGAAGTGAAAGTTAGTAAAAACAAATAAAGTAAAAACTTTTCTTAAAGAAAGTTAACAAAAGTGTTCAGAGTGCTGATTGATGCAGCTGATTTGCACTCGGTGACGCCCACAAAACTCCATATAAGGCAAAGCTCACAGTGCTGAAATGACAACTAAATGGCAGAAAACTTCGAGGTAGAAGTAGATGATGTTTAAAATGTATTTCTCTAAAAGAAATGAATTGCATTGGTGAGTACAATTAATAAAAAATTCAAATAGAGAACATTAAATAGAATTAAGAATATGAAAGAATAAGAATATCTAATCATATTAATATTTAATTATTATTTAATTATTATTTAAGTTATTAGTTAAGTTAATATGAAATAATAGTAAAATATACAAATATAAAGAACTTTAAACTGAAAAATGTACAATCGGCCAAAACACAATGTTGGTGCTCGTCTTTTTTTTTTCTTTTTTTTTTTTTTTTTTTGATGGGATACATTTCATACAGAAAATGTTTGCACTAAAGAAGCTACTTCTGAAGTTTATGCAACATGGAAGAGACCAGTTTCTCTTCCGGAAAAATTTCAAGTTACTAACTTTAGCCGTTTTAGAGAGATGATTTTAAATGAGCACAAAAACTGCCGTTTTTCAGCTTTATACTCTCACTTCAAACAATAAATATTTAAAATGCAATTTATTCATATTTATTAATGAGTATTGGTACGAAAATTGGTGTCAGCTTCTAGAAGCATATGATCTGTAAAAATTGTTACTTAAACAAAAGCATTCTGTGCAAAATTAAGAATTTTTTTCCACCAAAATCTGTAGTGTCCGTAACCATGACAGATTCGGGTTGCGATATCTTAACAATTTTGCATTTTAGAATAATACACTTTTTCAGGTTTATGTCTTTTCATGTGAAATTTAAATTGGCCAAGTTTCATTTGAATGACAGTTAAGATCATTGAAAGATTTGAATTCAAAAAAGTAACTGACACTAAAACATGAAAGGGCATGAAATTATATTTAGCAAATGTGTTTCTTTGTATCTGATAAAAATCTATATGTGTATGCATATTTTTTTTTTAAAAAGCATAGATCGGTGAGACACGTTTTACCACCGATACCATGTTTTGACCGAATATTTACAAGGTTGCTAATAAAGTAGAACTGAATAGAATTTAAATATAAGGCTTAAAGTTTCTGGAACTTAAAGACGAAAAAAAAGAAATAAAGTTAGGAGCAGTCGTGATGGCAGCCGACCTCATCAGCGCCACCTTCTACATTTGTTACACTCACATAAGTGTGTAAAAGTTACAGATGCTAAATGAATATATCATGGATTATGTGGATGTGGGTTAAGTGGTGTGGAGCATCTCAGCAAGTCAGACTCTCAAAGTGACTGTCAAGCAGAAATCTCTCTGCATGTTGAAACAGCAGGAGTGTGTGTGTGTGTGTCACACACTGATGGCTCACAGCTCACACCAGGGAGTTTACAGCCCACTGCATACCAGACTTATCACTTATTCACTTGTGCTGACTGTAATAATGAGTCACAAACATTAAACAAACATCTTATAGAGCTGCTCTTACACCACTGTGGCTCTGTCGCCTGTAACGCCGGCCTGCTTTCTTGGTTTCTTTATAAAAAAAATAATAAAATCCTTGGAGTTTACGTGAAACTTGTGTGTGCACCTAAAAAAAATACATAATCCATTGAAACTTAGCTTATAAGATCAGTAACTGATTGCAAACAATATCGAGTCGAGGATTCTTATGTACAGATTTACACTCAGGAGCACGAGTGGAGATGGAGATGAAGGTTTTTTTTCCAGCCTTGCATTATTTTAAATGACGAATATCTTCTGTACAGGTTTCTACAAACAGTCTGTTTATATCCGGGTAAAAAAAAAACGAAGGCCATGTTGTCACTAGTTCTTTGTGATCGTAAGTATCGGAACATACATATAAATGAACAAAAGTAAAAGGATGAGAGCGGAGCAGTAAATGAGGACATGGTGAGGTCTGGGGGGGGGGGGTTGTTATGTTTGGCGAGAGTTTCACATGAGTCTTAGGCGCTGTCAGATCCACACGTGTTCCTAATGAATGCTGTACCAGACCCGGAGCTGGACAGCACCATGCTGCTCTCTCTCTCTCTCTCAATCTAATCATCAGCCCTGGAGGAAAGAATGCTCTTTCTGTGTGTGTGTTAATAATTATATTACTGTTTTAGTAAAGAATTCGCTGTGTGTGTGTGTGTGTTAGAAATGACATTGACATTCACGCCACACACAATCCAATCCAAAACGTTCACATCTGTAATTATAGTTCGGTTGTAGGATTCTGTAAGTGTGTGTCTGGGATTAGATTTTGACATTAGATGACCTTTGACCCTTTTCAGAATGGGACGAGAAACGGAGGGCGGAGGAAGAGGAGGAGGAGGAGGAGAGAGAGCGGAGGATCAAAAAACCACCACGCATTTACCGAGAGCCGAGAGGTGAGTACCCACAATGCATCAGTTACATCTACATACGGGGAAGTCTACAGTTTCTTAGAAAGTTTTCGGAAATTATTGGTCATATTTTATTTATTGAAATATTTATATACTTTCATAGTGCAATGAAGATAATAATTAGAGCACTTATATGTGTGTGTGTGTGTGTGTGTGTGTTTGAAGCCACTATGACCTGTAAGTAATATGACATGAACACTGCATTCTCCTGATCACACTTCCTGTCATGTTGAAGCTCTCAGTATGAACAGCTCATTCCCCGCACCGTGAAAAAAAATTAATTTCCTCTTTGACTGATCCAAATCCCAGAGTCCTCTGTCCCTGAGTCACACTCGATAACGCAAAAGCCCATGATGAAACATCTGCAAGGTTAAGCTTGTTTTTAAAGAATCCAGGCTGTTTGTTTTAGATGATTATAATCCAGCTAAGATTCGTGCCAGGTCCTCGTCCCGATCCAACAGCTGGTTTCTTTCAAGGCAATATTGAAGCATTCCTGAAGTCCTGAGTGTTCACGAACCAGATGTGGATGTAAATGTGAACTGATCTGGAACGATGAACCAAAAACCCTCCACGTTAGTAATATGGGTCAGAGTTTCAGCATGTCATGTGACCAAATTTTTCATCAAATATTAATAAGAATTAATATGAAACATTAGAATAGTTCTAATTCGATTAAATCTACGTGACGCTGCTGTGTACATTGCGACGGGAGATTAGTGCTCGTATTGATCGAAGTGTCTCACGGTCTGTGCATGTTCAAGATCATGTTACCTTTTAGAAAGAATACAGTCGAATATTCAAAAGGTAAATCATCCAGTATACTGTGCTAGAATACAGATTCATACGACTGTGACACATACACTGCAAAAAATTACAGCAAGTGAGAGCTTAAGTGATTAAGCTTATTTCACATCACAAGTTACTTAAATTAAAATCTAAAATTTCCTGTTCTATTGGAAGATCATTTTGTTTCTTTCAAGAAACAAATTGCTAAAAACTAGCAACTTTGACCTCTGGTGTTCCACAGGGTTCCATTTTAGGCCCTGTTCTATTATTTTTTTTTTTTACATGCGGCCACTAGCATTATTTATTTCAAAGCACATTGTTTTATATCATCTGTATGCAGATGATTTACAAATCTATCTCCCAGTTGTGCCAAATTCTTCTTGAATCCATCAACAGATGTTTGCATGACATCAAACTTTGGCTGTCACTGTGAATTGTCTCTTTGTGAACGAGAGCAAAACAGAATCTATTCTTTTTGGCACCTCCAATCTTTCCAGGATTGTTACTGCTGGTCTTGATTCCCTGGTCCTTCATTTTGGCTGTCATAAATTTTGTGGTGACTTTAAAAAACAGTTTAAACTTTCAGACGGACATTGACTCTGCGGTCAAGGTAGGCTTTTTCCATCTTCGCCTCCTCGCAAAAGTCAAACGCTTCCCGAATCGGAGTGACCTGGAAAAAGCCATCCATGCTTTTATTAGTTCGTGGATAGACTGTTGCAACGCTCTTTATGTTGGAGTCACTCAAACTCGTCTGCATTGCCTGCAACTTTTGCAGAATGCTGCGTCTCTTATGCTGACTAATAATCGGAAACTTGATCGTCACATCACACCGTTCCTGTATTCCCTCGACTGGGAACAGTTCCGGCTTCAGTTTGAACTTTTGATGTTTGTTTTTAGTGCAGTTAATAACCTGACTCCTTCTTACTTGTGTGTAACCTTGACAGTAACCTTTTATCAACAAAGTAGAGCTTTACATTCTGCTGATGAAAACCTACTAGTGGTCCCTCTAATTCATTTAGAATGACTTTTGGTATTTAATGATTTTATGTGTCTTGTTTTGTTTTTTTATATTTAATTGCTATTTTATTGCCAGTTAATCGTCATTTATTTTAATTCTGTGAAGCATATTGGTTCAACTTGTAAGGTGCTATATCAATAAATGTTGATTGATCGATCGATCGATCGATTAATAGAACAAGAATTTTTCATTTTTAATTTTAGCAACATTTGGCTAGAAATATACAGTATATAATAATAATCTTATATTTGGTTATTTGTAAACTTATGTAAGAAATCAAGATTTGCCTACAAGATGTATATTTAAGATATTTTCCCTTTGCTTAGATATCACTTTTTGAAATGTTGGCTAATTTAATAAAGTTTGCATTTAGGAAATGTTCATATGTACAAGAGTGAAATTAATGCAAATCACTGAATCGCAAATGTTTTTAAAATTCTGTTTTTATATGTTACTAAAAATAAAAGCTGTGAAAAAGTGGACATGCTATATTTTTAGCAAACTTGAGTTTAAAGATCTTTTGAAGTTTATATGGAAGAATTTTTATACAGTATGGAAGCGATTTGAGTGATTATAAATCAGTAAAATGTTTTCATCCATGATAGTTTGGTATATAAAAATGTATAATGAATATGGCATCTTATAGACACTATGCTTACAAAACATTAATGCGGTTTTCAACTAAAAAGCAGAAATTTTAATAATGGAATTTATAAGTAAGAGTTTATATGAAGTATATTTGTATTTAGCTTTTAAAAAATAATAATTTTAATGTTATTGATGTCAGTATGTCCTCCACTGGGCCTGGAGTCTCATCGCATCGAGAGTGACCAGCTCCAAGTGTCCTCCATGCAATTTCACCGCTACGGCTCTCACAGAGCTCGCCTCAACATCCAGGTAGACACACATCACATCACATCACATCACATCAGGTGCCTGTATACATGATATCCATCAGTATTTTATGATCTCTTTGAATTATTTGTCAGGACCTATTCTCCAGACCTCAGCCTTGAGTTACCAGTAAACTGAACAGGAAGTAATGTGTACATTTTTTTAGGCGTCAGGAGATGAGGACAATATGAACGGAGGAGCGTGGTGTGCTAACCCTGAGGACAAAGTCCACTGGATCGAACTGGACACTCGCATGCTCACCGAGTTCACCGGGGTCATCACACAGGGCAGAGACGACCCCATAGAGTGAGACAATTTCTAAGACGTTGACGATTTCAATGAAAAGAAAGTAAGATGTATTCAAACATATTTTCCTTTGATCATTTAGAAACGATTACATCACTTCCTACTACGTGGGCTTCAGTAATGACAGCAGGGAATGGACTGTGCTCCATGACGGGTACTCAGAATGGGTAGGTTGCCAGATCAGTGGTTATTTCACAGAAAGAAAAGTATATAGTACGTGTACAGTATAGTGTATATTTATTATTATGTCACAGTGCAGCCCAGGCATTTTGACTGTATTATAATTCATTCTTTATCGTTCATCATAAGCGTCTGAATTACTCAATTGTACTTTGCACATTTATATTTCGAGATCTGGAAATAAATGGTTCATTGTAGTGAATAAAGTATTATCCTTCCACTTAAACATCTGTTTCATTCTCTCTCAGCTGTTCTTCGGGAACTCTGACAAACACACCCCAGTGATGTCTCAGTTCTTGGACCCGGTAGTGGCGCGTTACATCCGCATCTATCCCCAGAGCTGGAACGGCTCCGCCTGCATGAGGCTGGAGGTCCTGGGCTGCCCTTTGCATGGTAACAACATGCACTTGCACATGGACATTTTATATTTTTATTTTATTTTCCTTCAACGAGAGGCGTTCAAGTCAAAGCAGGACTTTTGATTTTGAGCTTATCCCAGTGTCTCGGGACTGTACGCGGTGTTGGTGAATGATTGTGTGTATAGTTCACACAGACAGCTGCGTCTCTTCCTCTTCGCAAGTTTGTGATAAGTTATCTGTCGGTTTTCAAGGATCAGGAATTCTACTCCCTGAATGTTCTCATGTACGTCTGCAGTGGGCTCCGAGCCACCTCGGCTCATTCACAATGTTTTACATTTGAACCTTTTACATTTGAATGGGGTAGCTCAGTGGTTAAGGCATTGGACTACAGTTTGGAAGGTCCCAGGTTCAAATCCCATGACAACCAAGTTGTTCCTGTTGGGCCCTTGAGCAAGGCACTTAACCCTCAACTAAGAGTCTCATCACTGTACTGTATTTGTAATCTTATGCGAATTTCATCACAAGTCCCGGTTTGACTTGAACACCCCTCATACTACTTCTTAATCTTTCCCTTAGGCAGGCAAAAGAACTGAGAACAATTTAGTTGAAAATGTCTAGTTGAAATGTGATGATTATAAAAAACAAGAACATGAGGACAATTACAATAATAACACACATTGTTATAAATGTCTTGTAAATATTTTAATTAAAAATGTCTTTATGTGAGTCAGATTCTGTCAATGAGCACCAGAGGCAGAACGAGGTGACGCCAAGAGATGACCTGGACTACACTTACCACAATTACCTGGACATGGAGAAGGTGAGATGTTTACGACACTGGGAGCGTGGAGTCTCTTAAACCAGGTGTAGTTCGATTGAGTAAGTTGGGTTTTTGTTTTTGATTTGCAGTTGATGAAGTCCATTTCAGACGAGTGTCCCAACATCACCAGGTTGTACAGCTTGGGTAAGAGTTACAAAGGCCTAGATATCTACGCCATGGAGATCACTGATAATCCTGGGATCCATGAGACCGGTGAGGAATTCCAGAAAAATAAAATCCAGAATATTCAAAAAACATTCTTTGAAATCTTACTCTCACTGTATAACTTGTAAAATGAAAGTCAGTTAGTGAAACTTGGAATATCTACAACCTCGCGTACATGTTACTATCTCAACAGGTGAGCCCGAGTTCCGCTACACAGCAGGTTACCACGGTAACGAGGCTCTGGGCCGAGAACTCCTGTTGCTACTAATGCAGTACCTCTGTAAGGAGTACAAAGATGGAAACCCAAGAGTGCGCACCCTGGTGGACGGAATACGCATTCACCTCGTACCCTCGGTCAACCCCGACGGCCATGTGGTTGCTTTTGAGAAGGTTTGTGTGGTTACGTACAAAACTGAAAGTTTGTGTAGATAGTAAAGCAGGTTTTCTTGACCATGTCTCTTAACCTACCCGGGTTCTGCTAGTTCTATTAGATCTAGTCCATTCACCATGATCTAAAGTTAATACAGAACCTAAGTGGAAGCTAGCAAGTTAACATGAATTGTTAGCATAATTTAATTAGCTAAATTAATACCATGTTTGTCTGGCCTGATTAAATCATCGTTCATTTATTTTTTTTTGACAAAAAAAGGTACAGCACGGATTTTCTTTTTATTTGTCTTAGGGTTCAGAGCTGGGCAGCTGGACTCTGGGCCACTGGACTGAGGATGGACATGACATCTTCCAGAACTTTCCAGACCTCAACAGTGTGTACTGGAATGCAGAGGACAAGGGCATGGTGCCCAAACTGACTCCCAATCACCACGTTCCCATTGCTGAGGGCTATCTGGCTGAAAATGGACCTGTAAGCACAACTTTACAAATAATACAAAGCATTGAGCATTATTAGTTCATTCTAATAGTATTTGAGTATTATTAGAATGAACATTTAGTAAAATAATGGGTGCTTACACTATTGACTAGGGCATAACATGTCATATCTGAAATGAATGATGTGGCAACATGTGAAGTCATTTAATTTCCTTTTTATTGGGTTTAGCTAGGAGTGGAGACACGAGCCCTCATCTCCTGGATGGATAGCCACCAGTTTGTTCTAGGAGCCAACCTGCAAGGTGGAGAGCGGATGGTCACTTACCCCTTTGACATGCGTCGCCTCACCAAAGAGTCTGAGGAGCTGGAGAAAAAGTTGAGCCCAAGGGCATACCGTCGCAAGCGCCAGTACGATGAAGAGGAAGAACCAGAACCAAATCCATACCTCCACATCGGGTACCATCAAGAGAGCTATGGTGACCACCGAGAGGGGCAAGGTTACCATCACGAGGACTACGGCTATCACCAAGAAAGGCAAGGTTACCATCAAGAGAACTATGGTTATCACCAGGAAAGACAAGGTTACCATCAAGAGAACTACGGTTACCACCAAGAAAATTATGGATATCATCAAGAGAACCAAGAGTACCACCATCAGGAGAACCAGGGGTACCATCATGAAGGTCACTCTGAAGGGGACCACGAAGGATACCAAGAAGGATACCATGGAGGATACCAGGAAGGGCATCAGGAGGAAGGCTATGAACAAGGGTATGGACCGGCAGAACCAGATGAGATCAGGATGGCTGAGGACCATTCCTTGTTCCGGTGGTTGGCCATATCTTATGCTTCTACTCACCGAACGATGACAAATACGTTCCGGGGTGGGTGTCATGCCGAGGACCCCACAGGTGGGATGGGAATTGTCAACCGTGCCAAATGGAAGTCCATTCCAGGGAGTGAGTATTACATCTCCTGATATAAATGGTGCCATGACCCAACCATTACCAAACAATTTGTCCAAAAACATTTGCCCCAAAACAAGAGTACCAATGTTACTTTTTTTGTTCCTGTCTCTTTCTCAGGTATGAATGATTTCAGCTACCTGCACACTAACTGTTTTGAGTTGTCCATCTTCCTGGGCTGTGATAAGTACCCCCATCAGAGTGAGCTCCTGAGAGAGTGGGAGTTCAACAGAGAGGCTCTGCTCACATTCATGGCTCAGGTGAGGGAGTCAAGGTTGTTCCTTTAAACCACGTTTTAGCAAAATATCATGATTTTCAATAGATCTTAATACCTACAGTTTACTTCACACTCTGGTGCCCTGCTTGTATAAGATATGAACCTTGATCTTGGTGTTTGTAGGCTCAGCGGGGGATAAAGGGGGTTGTCCGGGACAAGGAGGGGAACCCCATTGTAAATGCCAGTATCGCTGTGGAAGGAATCAATCATGATGTCACCACAGGTGAGACCTGCAGATCAGTAGTTTTGTTTTGAGGTCACCATGTGATCCATGGGCATACGAATTGTAAATTTATTGTAAATCAGTTTTTGTGAAAGGTTATTGGTTTTCATGTCATCTATGCATCATAAGATCAAGACCCCTGTTATCCAGCACCTCATGCTACTATTGCTAGACTAAGAATTTGCTAAATATCCTCTTTTAGGTGAGGCTGGTGATTACTGGCGCATGCTGAATCCTGGCGAGTATCAGGTAACAGCACGGGCCTACGGTCATTCCTCCGTGAGCCGGAAGTGCGTGGTGGGTTTCGAACCAGGTGCCACCCTGTGCAACTTCGAGCTCAACAAATCCAACTGGGACCGCATCAAAGAGATCATGGCTCTTAACGGCAACAGACCCATCCGACTGCTCAACCCAGGAACAGGAAGTCGTCAAACCTCGCGTGCTAACAAGAGGATCAGCAACCAGATTCCTAATGGTAATGCTGGATTTACCGAACGATCCCGTATGCGACGCCTACGGTTTATGAAGATTCGTCAGTTGAGGCAGCAGAGACTGCTGGCCAAGATGTCAACTACACCAAGTGTGCCAACAACACTCCTGCCGACGACCACAGAGCCCACCACTACTCCCAGCCCCACCACAACCCAAACTTTTCCTCCAGAATTAGAGACCTTAACGCCGTGGTATGACTCGTGGTTCCCAGAGGAGGAAAACACTGCCCAACCAGAGCTTGAGATCACAGACTCCTTGAACTACAACTATGACTTGAAGATTGATGATTACGGAGACTAAGGGTCAGCAAAGGGTTTGTGCTACTTTCTCTTTCTTCTGCAGATCCAATCAGCACAGACCTCAGCGCTTGTGGAAAGTTCTTAAAACAATCAGATGGGTTCTGAAGGAAGTACTCCCAGAAGGGAATTTTAGTTCAAGTGCTCTACCAAGAACTTGCCTTATTTCATCAGTTACAAGGAACTAACACTGTTCAAAACAGGCATCTATGGATCAGACAAGTGAGACTTGATGGTGTAACTTGATTAGCCAGTTAGTTACAAAAGTGATATGATCTCCTTTTCAGTTTTTCCATAGATCTTAAAATACAGCTTTAACTTTGTATTTTCCACATAAACTAATTTAACCAACGTTTGCTAAGTATCTACTGTTCTATATTTTGGATCATATCCAGTTTGCAACTTCTTGACCAAATGTAACTTAAACCCCACGCGTTTCTGACCAAAACATAGCCATCACTTACTATCAAAACAAACACATCTATGCTGTTTTTTTAACCAAAACAAGGTTGCATTACATAACTAATCCTGACGAAATAAACCTAGTTGCTGTTAGCGTTCTCCGCAGTGCACAGCTTTTGTTTTTCCCAAAGCCAGTAACAGGCTACAGATGTGGCGATCATCTTTCAATAACAATTCCTCTACACCCTGCCACATCTTTCTTACAATTCCACTGGGCTCAAACCTCAGAACCCCGCCCCCCCCCCACCACCCCCATCCCATGTCCTCGGACAACCCGCACGGTTCCCACAGAGCCAAAAACTGAACATTTATACAAAAAAAGTGACTTTATTTACACTTCTTTCACACAAGTAAGCACCTCTGTCAGCACTGCACATGGTCTACAGGAGACGGTTCTCTCAGAAAGACCTTCAGGTCGAATGGACTTGTTTCATCCAATAAAAGCTTGATTATGGATTTTCCAGAGTTTGAGCTTGTTTACAAACCCACAGCTGTTTCAAAATACTCAAAAACATGAATGATTTTTATCAAACCTATTGTCTGACATACTTGCCAATAAAAAAGAGCCAGTTTCATTAATTTAATTAATTAATTATTAACACATCGCTTACACATTTTTATTTGAATATTTAGTATTTCTTGGTCATTACAGAGTGCTCCTCCTCCTGCTCAACGGTTTGGTTAAGAAAACACAAACACAAAGTCTGACATTTGGCGCAGTTTAGTGACTGACGTTCATCTCGTTCTCATCATCGTCATCAGCGGAAAAGGCAGAGAATCTGATTGGCTCGCACTCAAGCGTGCGAAGGTTTACCAGGCACGCCGTCTGAGTACTGCTGAATTCCGGGATCGTCACCAGCAGAACCTCCTGACCTTCAGGACCTGAGAAAAGACAAGTTGGTAAATCCCAGTTTGAATAAGGAAGGCGTGGCCTCTGTGTTACATGTCACGGTAAAGGAGGTGTGGCCATTGTGCATTTCAGTCCCGGTAAAAGTGATGCGGTCAATGTTTACATCAATCAAAGTCTAGGATATGTTACCATTGTTACCTTTCATTAAAAGTAAAGGAGGTGTGGCCTCTGTTATTTATCACAGGGAAAGAGGCGTGTCCTACATGCTTAATAGATTCAATGAAGTAGATGTGGCCTCTTATTTGTCTCAGGAAAGAAGACATGGCCAATATAATAAGTTCCAGTTAAGAAGGTGTGGCCAATATGACTTAGTTTTAATAAAGGAGGTGTGGCCTCAATTATTTTAGTTTCAATAAAGGAGGCGTGGCCTCAGTTATAGTAAAGGAGGTGTGGTCTATATGCCTTATTAGTTAAAAAGGAGGTGTGGCCTCAGATAATTAGTTATAGTAAAAGAGGCATGGCCACAGTTATAGTAAAGGAGGTGTGGCCTATATGTCTATTATAAAAAGGATGTGTGGCCACATAATTAGTTATAGTAAAGGAGGTGTGGCCTGCTATGTTGTCTCATTAAAGAAGGGCTATATGGCTAAGAATTTCAATAAAGGAGGTGTGGCCTCAGTCATTTAGTTATAGTAAAGGAGGTGTGGCCTATACGACTATCAGTTTAAATAATAAAGATGCGGCCTAGACTAAAAGGCGTGGCCTATGCATGCCATTCCCAGTTAGGGAGGTGTTGTTTAAATGCTTATTAGTGTTAATAAAGGAGGCGTGGCGTTGCCGTTATCAGTCTCACAGAAGAAGGTGTGGTACCTTTCAATCCAGAGAAAAGAGGCGTGGCCTATATGCCTAATAGTTTATGTAAAGGAGGAAGGCGTGACCAATGGGTGTGAGTTAAGAGGGTGTGGCCTTTGTATTCATCACAGCTTTCTCATCTTTTATTAAATGACAGTTAGTGTGTGTGTGTGTGTGTCTGTGTGTGTGTGTGTGTGTGTGTGTGTGTGTGTGTGTGTGTGTGTGTGTGTGTGT
>JAQMYK010000039.1:31189042-31199074 GCA_030014345.1 Clarias buthupogon | reverse complement strand
TGTTATTTTAATTTACTTGTATTAATGATCCATTTCTTTGTGTGTGATTGTTTAGTTTTGAGTGTACGCTCTTCATTATAAATAAAGAAAAGCATGAATTAGAATAGGTACTTTCCTATTATTTTCCACTAATTTCCTCCCATTCACTTGTCATGACTGTATTCCCCACTAGTGGGGCCCCACACTTTGAGAACCACGGGTCTAATGTAACAATTTAATCAAGATTAAGCTTCCTTTGCTAGACTAGGTTTAGAGAAATGCCATAGGTTTAGTCTAGTCTTACCTAGTCTAGACTGTAAAGATGTATTAATTGATGAACAAATTTTCAAAAGTAAAGGAAAAAAGGAGAAATTACCATAAATAAAGCTGGTAAGCTGGCACCTGGGAACCACCTGGAAATCTAAATCTTAATATGCATTTTGGTAATACACTCAGAAATCCTTTTACCATTATTATTATTATTATTATTATTATTATTATTATTATTATTATTAAGTGTTTATATAAATGTGTTTTAAGCACTGAAATTACATGTGTAATTGAGTAAACATCAGCAATAACCACTGAGACAGTTTCAGAACTGAAATGCACAGATTGTCTAAATGTACATGTGAAAAACGAACATTGTCTTCACCGTGAGACAATGTGAATTGTGTTTTAAAATTTGATCATATTTCTTTATACTGATGAATCTCAAACTGATACAGAGAATGGATGGAGCATTATTATTATTATTATTATTATTATTATTAAGTGTTTATATAAATGTGTTTTAAGCACTGAAATTACATGTTGATAAAAGATTTTAATTTGTCATTAAATTAGTTTGATTAGTTGTTTTTCTGAGACGTCTTGACGCCACTGGCAGGTTCTACTGACAGTCGTGCCATATCCAGCAGTACAGCACACACTTTCATGCTCTATTGCTCAAATACAGCGCATCCGGAAAGTATTCACAGCGCATCACTTTATCCACATTTTGTTATGTCACAGCCTTATGCACTGTATAATAAATATTTAACAATTGAATTACATTTGTGTTCATTGTTATAATCACAAAGAATTAAATAGTTTTTTTTTAAGTTAAAAAAAAAATAACTTACAGATTTCAGTAGTGATCTGTGTAACAAATGTATTTTTCACCTTGAGACAATCTGAATTATGCTTTAATATCTTTTCTTTAACATCTTGTACATTTCTTTACAGTGATCAATCTCAATCTGACACAGAGACCGAATGGAGCTTATCTGAAACTTATGTACATGTAGACGGGTGGGTTTTTCCCCTTCAGACTCCTTTATTGATGCTATAAAAAAAAAAAAAACATACAGTGAGTCTAGTCAGAAATCAGATACCTGTATCATGTGGTCCATCATGTTTTAAGCTGTGAATCAACATTAATTCAACTGTTCAAATTACAGCATAAGCATTTGTGTCAATGTAGGGGAGAAGATTTGTGCTCAGTCAAAACTTCGAAAGTTAACTAAGGATTAAAAAACAAACAAAAAAAGACAAGCTGTTTTAATGTTAAAAACCAAGTGCTATCTAGTTTGCTGATAAGCCAAGTAGTTTTACATTGTTTAAATATGTTAAGGAATTTATGTAATATGTTAAACAATGCATTTTAGTGAATTTAAGAATTACACGTTACAAGAAACATTCTTTCATGACAAATATTTCAGTATTTATAATTACTTAAAGGTTGGTAAATTACTTTAGCCAAGTAATAGTTCACAAATAATTAATGAAACTACAGTATACAGTTCTTTATAAGATCAGGAGAAGGTATACCGGAAGTTATTAGTTTAATTAAGTTTAAGTTAGTAGTTAGTTAAGTTTAATGAATTTTAGTAGTTAATTTGTTCAGTAATAATATGTTATAGTAAATGTTGAACTCTGCTCTAATATCTGCTCATACTCTGTACAGAAGTTCACCTCAACCTGATGATAATAATGCAGATAATCCATCTACTACACCTGATGAGGATAAAACACGGTCAGTGTTTATATGAGACTCCTTATTCAAAGATATTTAAAAACTCACTGCAATCGTGGAGAGAAATCAGATGTTTTGTTTTTTATTCTATGAGGCCTGCCACACTACAGTACATCAGGAATTCAACAACCAATAATCAAATGATTTTCTCATGAGCTGTTGTAGATTTCAGATGAGCTCATACTGTATCTGTCAAAGTCTTTGGGAAAAACTGTGCATTTCAGTTCCTCAAGGTAGCTTACATTAATGGCATATATTAGACAAAACCTAAAAACTAACTGCAATCCTGGCTCAAGGTAGCTTACATTAATGTCATAGATGAGCCCAAAGCAAATGAAAACATTATTTGGGGGTCCAGATTTGGTCAGCAGTTGAGGTTTTCAGAATACTGACTTTTTTAACATCTGGAATCCATGAGTAAACATCAGCAATAACCACTGAGACAGTTTCAGAACTGAAATGCACAGATTGTCTAAATGTACATGTGAAAAACGAACATTGTGTTCACCGTGAGACAGTCTGAGTTGTGTTTTAAAATTTGATCATATTTCTTTATACTGATGAATCTCAAACTGATACAGAGAATGGATGGAGCTTATCTGAACATCATGAACATGTGGAAGGGTCAGTTTTTCCCATCAAACTCCTTTATTAAAGGTATACAAAAGCAAACTTAAGACTAGTCAGAAATCAGATGTTATGTGGTCCAGCATGTTTAACCATCACAGCAAAATTGCTGCCAAACAAAGCATTTTTTTTCACTGAAATCAGACTGTCACGAAAATATTTTAACTGTGCAAATTTTAGCTTAAGCCTTTATGTTCATGTAAGATATATTTTTTTAGGTAGCTTCTTCTTCATCTTGCAGCTGGTCTCTTCCAGGGGTTGCAACAGCGAACCAACTGCTTCCATCCCACCCTATCCTCCGCATCCTCTTCTCTCACACCAACTAACTTCATATTCTCTTTCACTGCATCTCCTCTTTGGTCTTCCTCTAGACCTCCTGCCTGGCAGTTCCAACATCAGCATCCTTCTAGCGATATAATTACAATCTCTCTTCTGAACATGTCCAAACCACCTCAATCTGGCCTCTCTGACTTTGTCTCCAAAACATCTAACATGGGTTGTCCCTCTAATTAACTAATTCTTTATCCTATTCATCCTTGTCACTCCCAAAGAGAAACTTAACATCTTCATCTCTGCTCCCTCCAGCTCTGCCTCCTGTCTTTTATTCAGTGCCACTGTCTCTAAGCTGTAAAGAATCGCTGGTCTCACCACTTTCTTGTACACCTTTGCTTTCATTCTCGCTGATACTCTTTTATCACATAACACACCTGACACTTTTCTCCACCCGTTTCAACCTGCCTGTACCCGCCTCTTTACCTCCTTTCCACACTCTCCATCCCTCTGGATTTGACCCGAAGTACACAAAGTCCTGCACCTTCTTTACCTCTGCTTCCTGTAACCTCAACATTCCACTTGGGTTCTTGTCATTCACACACATGTATTCTGTCTTACCTCCACCTCTCTAGATTTTCCTCCACCTGTTCCCTGCTCTTGCTACAATGCACAATGTCATCTGCAAACATCATAATCCATATATTTAGTCATTTTTTCACTATGTCTCTTTTATTGAAGCAATATGGAAACAAACCACAATTTCACATAACATGGAGTTAACCAGTTGTAGCTAAGTTATTTAAACAGATTATTTTAAACTTAAAGACTGCTTTCATGTAAATGGTCCAAATATTGTATTGTGTGATGCAGGATAGAAGATTTGCGATCAATTAGCAAAGCTAACTAATGATTTTCTTCAAAACAAACAAACAAAAAAGACAAACTATAATACTGTTTATGAACCTGTACCAATCTAGTTTGTACTTAGACCAAATATAAAACGCTAACTAATGATTTCCTAAAAAACAAATATTGAGTCAATCTACAGTATGATAATGTTTAAAAACCGATATATATATCTAGTTTGCTAAAAAGCCAAGTGGTTTTACCTTGTTGGACAGTTTACACCAAGTAACAGATAACACCAACTGTTGAGCAAATATATGTAACAGGTTTTTGTATGTAAACAAAGCATTTATGTGAATTCAAGAATTACATAAGATACATTCTTACATGACAAACATTTCAGCATGTTATTATGTATCTATTCATGTCATGTAGTAGATCATATTTTAACCATCACAGCAAAAATCCAACCAAATGAGTTTATTCAATTGAAATCAAGCTGTGTTGCAATAATATTTCAACTGTACAAATTCCAGCCTAAGCATATGTATTAATGTAGGATGTAGTTGCCTGGTCAAGTAATTTAAACAGACTCTTATGAATTTAAAGGCTATTCTCATGTAATTGTTCAAAATAATGTATTCTGTGATATATGGGAGAAGATATGGGTTCAGTCAAATATATTAAAAGATAACTTCTTTTGGCTGTTCCCAAATGGTTAAAGATTTCAGAAGTAAAAGAAGACAAGGAGTAATTATCATTAATATAGATGGCACCTGATAAATGCCTGGAAATCTATATCTTAATATGCATTTATGAGTGCAGGTAATACACAGTAAATGTTTTTTTTTTTTTTTTCCAGCTTACATATTTTACCTTAACTGACATTAATCTAAATATTTTGATACATGGATAATTTTTGTTCAGTATAATATGTAAATTACATTTTATTCACTCTCATGCATTAAATGTCAAAATATTGTGGATGATGATAAAATTTTAAACAATATTATATATTATAATATTACACTTGGGTTTGTTTTATAAAAAGCTGAGAGGTGATGATCTTCTAAGAACTTATGAGATTGCTATTTAATGAAAGAAAGTCAAGACCTTCATTGGCATAGATTGCAACTATTAAAAATCCATGTAAAAAAAATTCTTAATTCAAGTTCTTGCATCCCCTGCATTTGAATTAATTGTTACATTAATGCAATTTTAACTTATAATTTGTTTATGTAAATGTGTTTTAAGCACTGAAATTACATGTTGATGAATAAAATGTGCGTTTGTTATTTACCTTTCATGTTAAGGTACAAAGTTTCATGTTGAGGTACAAAAATATTGAACATAATGGTTTGTGATGGTTATTAAGAAATATTTGAATTTGTAATTAAAGTAGTTTGATTAGATATTTTTCTGAGACGTTTTGAAGCCACCGGCAGGTTCTAGACAGTTTACAGCAGCATCACAGCCATGCCATATTCAGCAGTACAGCACACACTTTCATTCGCTATTCCTAAAAAATAATAAGTATTTAACAATTGAATCCCTCTAATTTTAAATAGTTTTTAAAAATAACTAACTTACAGATTTCAGAAGTGATATTTGGAACAAATGTATTGTTCACCTTGAGACAACCTGAATTATGCTTTAATATCTTTTCTTTAACATCTTGTACATTTCTTTACAGTGATCAATCTCAATCTGATACAGAGACCGAATGGAGCTTATCTGAAACTTTTGTACTTGTAGAAGGGTGAGTTTTTCCCCCTCAGACTCCTTTATCGATGCTATACAAAAACAAACATAAGTCTAGTCGGAAATCAGATATCTGATATATGTTTTAAGCTGTGAATCAACATTAATTCAACTGTTCAAATGACAGCCTAAGTATTGTGTTAATGTAGGGGAGAAGATTTGTGCTCAGTCAAAACTTTGAAAGTAAAAAAAAAAAAAAGAGAAGCTGTTTTAATAGTTTAAAAAACAAGTACTATATATTTTGCTAATAAGCCAAGTGGTTTTACATTGTTTAAATATGTTAAGGAATTTATGTAATATGTTAAACAATGCATTTTAGTGAATTTAAGAATTACACGTTACAAGAAATATTGCTTCATGACATATATTTCAGTATTTATAATTACTTAAAGGTTGGTACAGTAAATTACTTTAGCCAGGTAATAGTTCACAAATAATTCATGATCTACAGTATATACAGTTCTTTATAAGGTCAGAAGAAGGTATACTGTAAGTACTTAGTTTAATTAAGTTTAAGTTAGTAGTTAGTTAAGTTTAATGAATTTTAGTAGTTAGTTTGTTCAGTAATAATATGTTATAGTAAATGTTGAACTCTGCTGTAATGTCTGCTCATACTTTGTACAGAAGTTCACCTCAACCTGATAAAAATAATGAAGATAATCCATCTACTACACCTGATGAGGATAAATCACGGTCAGTGTTTATATGAGACTCCTTATTCGAACATATTCAAAAACTAACTGCAATCGTGGAGAGAAATCAGATGTTTTGTTCTTTATTCTATGAGGCCTGCCACACTACAGTACATCAGGAATTGAACAACCAATAATCAAATGATTTTCTCATGAGCTGTTGTAGATTTCAGATGAGATCATATCTGTCAAAGTCTCTGAGAAAAATTGTGCATTTCCGTTGCTCAAGTACCTCCACCTCTCTAGATATTCCTCCACCTGTTCCCTGCTCTTGCTACAATGCACAATGTCATCTACAAACATCATAATCCATATATTTAGTTGGTTTTTCACTATGTACCTTTTATTGAAGCAATATGGAAACAAACCTCAATTTCACATAACATGGAGTTAACCAGTTAGCTAAGATATCTAAACAGAATGTTTTAAATTTAAAGACTGCTTTCAAGTAAATGTTCCAAATATTGTCTTGTGTGATGCAGATTAGAATATTTGGATCAATTACAAAGTTAACTAATGATTTTTTTCAAAACAAACAAACAAACAAAAAAGACAATCTATGATACTGTTTATGAACCTATACCAATCTAGTTTGTGCTTAGTCAAAATATAAAACGCTAACTAATGATTTCCTAAAAAAAAATATTGAGTCAATCTACAGTATGATAATGTTTAAAAACCGAGAAATATCTAGTTGACTAGTTTAATCGCTTCAGCAAAAATCCAACCAATTCTTTTTTTCAATTGAAATCAAGCTGTGTTGCAATAATATTTCAACTGTACAAATTCCAGCCTAAGCATACAGTATGTATTAATGTAGGATAGTTGGTCACCTGGTTAAGTTATTTAAACCGACTAACCCAGGATTTTCTTTAAAAAAATAAAATAATATAAAATAAAAAAAGCTGTTTTAATGTTTAAATACCAAGTACTGTCTAGTTCGCTAATAAGCCAAGTGGTTTTACCTTGTTTAAAAATGTTGATAAATTCAGTAATATGTAACATGTTAAGCAATGCATTTTTTTAATTCAAGATTTACACATTAAAAGATATATTCTTTCATGAGAAATATTTCAGTATTAATAATTACTTACAGATTGCTAAATTAGTTTAGTCAGGTAATAGTTCACATTATAATGCATGACACTACAGTATATACAGTTCTTTATAAGGTCAGAAGTAGGTATACACTAGGTAATTAGTTTAATTACTGTAAGTTTAAGTAAGTAGTTAGTTGAATTTAATGAATTTTAGTAGTTAATTTGTTCAGTAATAATATGTTATAGTAAATGTTGAACTCTCCTCTATTGTCTTCTTATACTTTATACAGAAGTTCACCTCAACCTGATGAAAATAATGAAGATAATCCATCTACGCCTGATGAGGATAAAACACGGTCAGTGTTTATATGAGACTCCTTAATCGAAGATATTCGTAGATAATATTATATTAAATTTGGGTTTGTTTTTAAAAAAAACTGAGAGGTGATGAGCTTCTAAGAATTTATGAGAATGCTATTTATTGAAAGAAAGTCAAGACCTTGATTGGCATATATTACAAGTATTAAAAATGTAAAAAAAAAAAAAAAAAATCTTAATTCAAGCTTTTGCATTCCCTCCATTTGAATTAATTATTACATTAATGCAAGTTTAACTCATAATTTGTTTATATGAGGTTTAAGCACTGAAATTACATGTTGATGAAAAATTCGTAACATTTGTTATTTACCTTCGTCTGGAGTTTCATGTTCAGTTACAAAAATAGCGACCATAATGATTTGTGATGGTTATTAAGAAAGATTTTAATTTGTCATTAATGTAGTTTGATTAGTTGTTTTTCTGAGACGTCTTGAAGCCACCGGCAGGTTCTAGACAGTTTACAGCAGCATCACAGCAACACGTGCCATATCCAGCAGTACAGCTCACATTTTCATTTGCCATTCCTCAGTTACAATAAGTATTTAACAATTGAATTACATTTGTGTTCATTGTTATAATCATAAACAATGAAATAGATTTTATTTAAAACTAACTTACAGATTTCAGTAGTGATATGTGTAACTAATGTATTGTTCACCTTGAGACAAGCTGAATTATGCTTTAATATATTTTCTTTAACATCTTGTACATTTCTTTACAGTGATCAATCTCAATCTGATACAGAGACCGAATGGAGCTTATCTGAAACTTATGTACATGTAGACGGGTGAGTTTTTCCCCCTCAGACTCCTTTATTGATGCTATACAAAAACAAACATAAGTCTAGTCGGAAATCAGATATCATGTGGTCCATCATGTTTTAAGCTGTGAATCAACATTAATTCAACTGTTCAAATTACAGCCTAAGCATTTGTGTCAATGTAGGGGAGAAGATTTGTGCCTAGTCAAAACTTTGAAAGTTAACTAAAGATATAAAAAAAAGAAGAAAAAAAAGACAAGTCATTTAAATGTTTAATAACTAAGTACTATCTAGTTTGCTAATAAGCCAAGTGGTTTTACCTTGTTTAAATATGTTAAGGAATTAATGTAATATGTTAAACAATGCTTTTTTGTGAATTTAAGAATTACACGTTATAAGAAACATTTCTTCATGACAAATATTTCACTATTTATTATTATGTAAAGGTTGGTAAATTAGTTTAGCCAGGTAATAGTTCACAAATAATTCATGAAACTACTGTATATACAGTCATTTATAAGGTCAGAAGAAGGTATACCATAAGTAATTAGTTTAATTAAGTTTAAATTAGTAGTTAGTTAAGTTTAATGAATTTTAGAAGTTAATTTGTTCAGTAATAATATGTTATAGTAAATGTTGACCTCTGCTCTAATGTCTGCTCATACTTTATACAGAAGTTCACCTCAACCTGATGAAAATAATGCAGATAATCCATCTACTACACCTGATAAGGATAAAACACGGTCAGTGTTTATATGAGACTCCTTAATCGAAGATATTCAAAAACTAACTGCAATCGAGGAGAGATATCAGATGTTTTTTTTTATTCTATGAGGCCTGCCACACTACAGCAGGAATTCATAAGTAGTTTTTTCACTGTGTCTCTTTTATTGAAGCAATATGGAAACAAACCTCAATTTCACATAACATGGAGTTAACCAGTTAGCTAAGATATTTAAACAGAATGTTTTAAGTTTAAACGCTCCGTTCCAAATATTGTATTGTGTGATGCAGGATAGAAGATTTGGATCAATTAGCAAAGTTAACTAATGATTTTCTTCAAAACAAACAAACAAAAAAGACAATCTATGATACATTTTGTGAACCTAGACCAATCTAGTTTGTGCTTAGACCAAATATAAAACGCTAACTAGTGATTTCCTAAAAACAAATATTGAGTCAATCTACATTATGATAATGTTTAAAAACCGAGAAATATCTAGTTTGCTAAAAAGCCAAGTGGTTTTACCTTGTTGGACAGTTTAAGCCAAGTAACAGATAACATCAACTGTTGAGCAAATATATGTAACAGGTTTTGTATGTAAACAAAGCATTTATGTGAATTCAAGAATTACATAAGATACATTCTTACATGACAAACATTTCATCATGTTATTATGTATCTATTCATGTCATGTAGTAGATCATATTTTAACCATCACAGCAAAAATACAACCAAATGATTTTTTCAGTTGAAATCGTCTCGGGTTACTTCGCTGAACGAGATGCTGCGTAAAAACGCTATGGGAAACATCTTTGTCATGTTGCTGGTTGTGAGGCATGTGTGCAAACACGCCAAATGTTTGGCCTATATAACCTCGGTCAGGTGATGTCGTCTGATTAGGCGCACCTGGAGGTTATAAATAGTAGTGAGCCGGC
>JAQMYK010000039.1:29982446-29997005 GCA_030014345.1 Clarias buthupogon | reverse complement strand
CAGCACGTGTGTGGCGCCGACTTCAAAAGTATCGGCACCCAGCGACGGCTCTAAACCGCGTTCAGCCAATCAGATCAGACAACCGAAGCATTCTTATAATAAAAAGAAAAAGATGTGTCGAGTTATAACCTCCTTGCAGAGGCAAACACATTGTGAGCTAGAAGGGCAGTGAAGTGTTAAATACGTAACGTGGCTAAAAATAAGGGTTTTCGCCCCTGCAGGCGTACCAGCTGATCCGAGTCGTCTCGCTGCTGCTGCATTTCACACGAGAAGAAGAAGACATGCTCAAGCAGACACTCGAGTACAAGGTGAGTGTGTGTGTGTTCACGAGTTAATGATGATCAACTAATAAGTGTTTAACCCACAATGTGTGTGTGGAACCACAGAACACTGTTGAGGTGCACTAACTGGGCCACGGGTCCCATGGAGAACCTGTTATGTGGGTCGGAGGACGCTCTAGATTAAACACTCTCAGGAATAGCGAGCGCGGTGTAGGTATTTATACACCAGGAAGCAGCAGGACCGGTCCAAACCCGAGGTCCGAGTCAGACTAACACCTTTAATAGAAAAATAATCATATGTTGGAACGAGCCTCTTTGAATGAGATTGTTACTATGGTGATGATAACAAGTTCATATGAGCTCATTAATATTAACATCAGTAAAGAACTGTGATTGGTCACATCAGATGTAATAGAGAAATAACATTTTTAAAAAGCCAAAGCGCAACAGTCTTGCAATGAAACGTCTCAGGGTCAGATTTTTTATATTTTTCTAATGCCATGTGCTGTGGAAAAGTATTTGCTCCCTTCCTTTATTTATTTATTTGAATATTTATTTGAACTTAAATGAATGAGATCATCAACCTATTTTTAATATTCCACAAAGATAACCCGATTAAATGCTAAAGTTTTTGGTGGAATCGTGAACGAACGCGAGCGAGTTAAATTTCACTCGTCACTGCCAGACCTGTTGAAACAAGAAATCACTTAAATGGAATCTGACTGATAAAGTGAAAAGCTTTGATCTTTTAAATTTGATCTGAAAAAACACCACATCATGTCACAATCTATAGAAATTCAAGAACAAGTGAGTAAGTGATTGTCAAGTATCAGGCTGGAAAGGGTTAGAGAGTTATTTCTAAGGCTTTGGGACTCCAGTGAACCAGGTGAGAGCTGCTCTCTCTAGTGCTGAATCTTTACAGATCTACTAAAATTACTCCAAGAGCATGACTCTTGATCTAGCGACTCATCCAGGAGCTCATAAAAGAACCCAGAACAACATCTAAAGACCTGCAGGTCTCACTCTCCTCAGTTCAGGTCAGTGTTCATGGTTCAACAATCAGAAACAGACTGGGGGCAAAAAAATGGCTTCCATGGAGGAGTTCCCAGGTGAAAGACACCGCTGACCAAAAACAACACAAAGGCTTGTCTCACATTTGCCCAAAAAAAATAAAGACATCTTGATTATCCCCAAAACTTTCAGCAAATATTCTGTGGACTGATGAGACAAAAGTTGAGCTTTTTGGAAAGAGTTACATCTGGTGTAAAAATTGATAAAAAGAAGATCATACAGTACCAACAGTCAGACACGGTGGTGGTAGTGTGAAGGTCTCGGCGTCCTTTACAGCTTCAGGACCTGGACGACTTGAGCTTGAGGTCACGGACTGATGGCCAGACAGGATTTCTCCTTCAGGATTTTCTGATAGACCTCAGAATTCATAGTCCCATCATTTATGGCGAGTCGTCCGACGATCCGAAACACGCCAGCAGGTCCACCTCTGAATCGCTCAAAAAACAAAAATAATTGGAGGGGCCTAGTCAGAGTCTGGACTTAAACCTGATTAAGATCCTTAAACAGGTGTCCGCGCTTGAAATTCCTCTAATGTGGCTGAATTAAAACAATTCGAGTCAAAAGTCCTCCACAGTGATGTGAAAGACTCACTGCCGGTTTTCACAAACGCTTGATTGCACAACCAGTTATTAGGTTTAGGGGGCATTTACTTATGTTGTAGGATCAGGTTTGGACAACTTTTTTCCCTTAAAAAATGAAATCAACATTTAAAAACTGCATTTTGTGTTTATTCTGGTTGTCTTGAAAATTTTTTAATGATCCAAATCGTTTAAGTGTGAAAACACTGGGGGGGGGGGGGGGGATACTTTTTCACAGCACTGTATGCTCCTTTTAAAATTATAATTTTTTTTTTTAATTGTTTGTATAATCACTGAACCGAACTCTCGTGCCAACCCGACATCAGATACATTTTCCTGGAGCGTCATTAGCGAGCAGCGGTGCATTCTGGGAAATGTCTGCCACGTCGCAGATGCTACAGAGAAGACATTGTGTGTTTGTTTTGCAGATGTCGTGGTTCGGCTCCAAGCCCACACCGAAAGGCGTCATGCGGCCCTCCATCTCAGGAACCCCAAGCAGCTGGATGTGAGAGAGAGAGAGAGAGAAAGAGAGCGAGGGAGCGGAGTGACGCAGACTCACCAGAAAAAAAAGATAAAATAAAGAGTGATGTTCCAGCGGCTGGTGGAGTCGATGAAGCTCCACGTGTCTCCTCCGGGAAACCGGGTCGTTCCTTCTCCTCTGGGGTTCTTCGGGGCTTTGAATCAACTACCAGCTCCATGTTTTTGTTTTTGTTTTTGTTTTGTTTCAGTCTTTGGAGTCTCTCCTTTGAAGTGGTGCGGTAACATGGCTACGTCTAACTAACTACCTGAGGACCTTTTATTTTTATTTCCCTCTAAAGCGAAACATTTGCACGCTGTACAAACAGTCTCACTTTATAATAAGATAAGATTTTTTTTTTCTTCTTTCTTCTGATTTCTTTCACTCCATGAAAACTTTGAGGGGGGGAAAAACAGATTGTACTCCGCTTTATAATGTAAAGCATGAAGGAGCAGCATCTTCCCTTTACCTGCCGTGTGTGTGTGTAAATGAGGACCGAGCACATTCCGTATGTCTATTTATATAACAAACTGTACATAAAGAATGTTTATAAATTAGCAGGTGTACAAATTTTTGGCATTAATGTGCATGATGGACCTGAGAGCGGGGCGGAGCTATACAGGGCGGAGCAATACTGGGCGGAGCCTGGGACTGCAGCGGTGGAGCATTAGTGCATGATCCGACTGATGATGATTAACTCCACAGGGGAACTGGTTCAGGTTTCTTCTCCTGCCGTACGTTTGTTCTGGGATTTTTCATCGGCATTACCTTTAATTTATTTTATTTTTTGCACACTGAAACACTTGACAAATTGATTCTCCTGAAATTCTAAAATTCTCTATATAATTTTTTTTTTCTTGACAAAAATGAAAAACACTATTTATTTCCTTTTTTTCCTCAAGTTTCATTTTTTCTAAAATGTATTGCTATAATCAAAATGATAATCAAACAGATATTGTGATGTTTAAATAATTGAGATCAACATTTTGGGACAGGTCTGATTCTAACACTGTGTAAAATAATAATTAATACACAGATTAATACTTTGATGAGGATTATTATTATTATTATTATTATCATCATGTAATGTACATAATGTACAGGACCCTTAAATATTTAGGAAGAAAATTTATTTATCTTTTTTCTTTCCTCAGAAACAGATAAATAAATTAAGAAATAAAAATTTCTGAAAATGTAAAATTTTAAATGTTTGAATAAATTTGTGGTATTAAAAAAAATGTAACCTTGGAAATTCTCTGGTTTTGACACTTAAACATAAATAAATATTTAGCAATACTTTAAGCAATAATAATAATAATAATATTCATGCTCCTAAACATAGTTTTTTCTCCCCAAAAAAGTTTGTAGAGCCAAATCGCAGCTCAAATCTTTATCATAAAATCAGAAACATTTCTCCGGTAGAACCTTCACATTTCTACAGTTTAATCGCAAATCACAAAGTGTGTTTAACAGACAGAGCAGCGAATCTAAAGTATAATCCTGTATATCAGACACTCTGTGGTGTTTTACCCTAATGATCGTCAGACTGAGATCGGCGCGTCTCTAGAGAAATCTCTGACATTCAGGGTCGAGTGTGATGATTATTTAGGATCGGGTGCAGTGACTAATTTTTGCTCATTATCCCATTTACATTCGGTTTGGTTTTGCTAACTTTCTTCTTTTTATTTTTTCTGGAAAGTGTTTCTTTTCCACTCTGCCTTTGCAGCTCTGTGTGTGTGTGTGTGTGTGTGTGTGTGTGTGTGTGTGTGTGTGTGAGAGCCATCCTCCTGTTTAAGTCTGTTACGCACGTTTCTTTCCTTCCTTCGGTCCTGGTGTGTCCTCGCGACCCTGTGGCGAGCTCGGTCATAATCAAGTACCGCTACACGTCTGATTTACAGTCTGTCAAGAAACTTGAATAAATTATCTTTTTGATTTTCATGGTTGATGGTTATCGTAGCTCTGGAGTCGTTCATAACGTTTACTTTTATATATGAATAAAGAATGAGTTTGATGATTAAAGGGTTAAAAACTATGGGGTGATGCTGTAACCTCTCACAGCCGGAGGTCTAGAGAGAGCTGATTGGCCGAGCTCTATCAGAGGGGAGGGATGAGAGGTACTTAGTGCCTCCACATTAATCACGGCTCTACAGCCAATCAGGGGCGTCCTCCGAGTGTGTTACTCCGCCCCCAACGGTGCGTAGCAGCGAGCAGTTAGAAAAAATGCAGTCGGCTGGCGTCACGTGGTTCGGAGGAAACACGTGATGGTCCTCACGACTGAGTAGTAGTAGCCTTAATATGGGAGCCCCCTAGTGACGAGGAGGAATTGGACACGACTAAAATTAGGGAGAAAATCAGGAAAAAATTTTTTTTTAAAGGGTTAAAAACTAGAAACAGACAGATACTGTAATTATTATGCTTATTATTATTATTATTTTTATCTATGAGACTAAAGTTATACGGGAAAAAAAATGGGAGGGCAATACGACAAAAATATGCATCCGCAGTGTAAAGGGGTGCTCACATAAAATTTTGTTTAGATTAAAAAAATGTTTTTATAAACTGTTATTTTATTTGTTATCCTTAATAAGCAAATGTAACATTCATGTTAAGAAATGTTTATAAAAAGCTGAATAAGGAAAATAATTTAACATTATTAGGAGTGCAAATACTTTAGAATTTAAATTTTTATATTTTTAACACAACCTCAAGCTGTCATTCAATTTGTGATTATTTTATTGATCATAATTTAATTTATTATAATATCTCAGACTGGTGCATTGTGAAACCCTGTCCAGACTTTATCCAATTTATAATGATTAAACTGATCCTGATAAAAGAAGTAAATTCCCAACTCTAATGACGTCATAACTTACATTTGGCGAATCATAAGTCAGGATGTTTTGCTCTTTAATCAAATCAAATGACGTGTCTTACAATAAAAATCCTTTTTTTCCTCCAACATCCTCAAACTTTATAGAACATGCGTCCGAGGCGTGCCAATTCCACCCATGTGCTCGGCGTGTAATTTACACCTCTCATATATATATATGTGTGTGTGTGTGCACGCCTGTGAGAAAGCGATTAAAAAAAAAAACAGGAAACATCTGAGGGACGAATATGAAGCGATTCAGAGCGAGGTCTGAACTCCAGACGTGTTTCGGCTTTTAATGAGCAAACAGAGACGCAAAACAGATTTGTGATCTTTATTGCACCAGGCACTTCACATATGACTCCCAAAACCCAACACACACACACACCCCTCCCTTCACACACACACGAGCGCAAGTCCTCGGATGTCCCAAGCATCAGGCGTTGCCGAAAGGGCGGGGCCGAGATAAACTGCAAACTTTATGTAAATCCGAGAATCTCAGAATGGTTCATTAACCTCTTATCCCCCCCCTCCCCCCCTCCTGACCCGGTGACACTCGGGACATGCGTGACCCCGCACCACCTCCACACTATACACTAATCCCCACACAAGCTTCACGCTATATATATATATCTATATATATATATATTAATCATCTTTCTGTACAAAATGAAAACTCTGATGAGAAGTCGGAGACGCGCGCACGCCGAGTCGATCTTCTCTTTCCTCTCGGATCCACACGACACTCCAGACGCTAAACATCAACTTGATTCGGTAAAGTACAAGCAATAACACACACGCACACACACACGCGCATACCCACAACACACTCCTCTGATCTTATTAAATAAAACACACCGTTCAGCGTTGCGTGCGCGAGTGTGTGAGTGAGATGTGATTTAATGTGAGCTGTCCGTGTTTAAGGGAAAAAAAACAAAAAAACAAAAACTGATCGATCCCATGGCTCTGGATTTTCTTTAAATTTATTATATATATATATATTTCTTTTTCACACGGATTTCCTCGCCGTCAGGACTCGTACGATGGAACCCAAACCTCCGACAGCAAACGCCTGAGAGACAGAGAGAGACAGAGAGAGACAGAGACAGCGTGTGAGTGTATTTATAAATAACTCATGGCAAAGTATTAGCGACATTAAAGAGCTTTAACATCAGTGTAAAAGTTTCATTTGCAAAATGGATCATTAATTAACAATTTCTATTGGGTTGAAGAGAAGGAGGCGTGGCCTCTGTGTGTGTGTGTGTGTTTTCAGTGAAGGAGGCAGACCCGTCTTCTTGATCACGGTTATTTCCCTTGCCCTGAGAATAAAGGAGGCGGCGTCTGTGCGACACATTTAAAGGAGGCACAGTGTGTTTCACATTGAAGGAGGCGGAGTCTGTCCGTCTGCTTTAAAGGAGGCGGAGTCTGTCCGTCTGCTTTAAAGGAGGCGGAGTCTGTCCGTCTGCTTTAAAGGAGGCGGAGCCTGTCCGTCTCGTTTAAAGGAGGCGGAGCCTGTCCGTCTCGTTTAAAGGAGGCGGAGCCTGTCCGTCTGCTTTAAAGGAGGCGGAGCCTGTGTCAGATTTAAAGGAGGCGGAGCCTGTGTGTCAGATTTAAAGGAGGCGGAGCCTGTGTGTCAGATTTAAAGGAGGCGGAGTTTGTGTGTCAATCACAGTATAGGAGGCCTGGGTCAGTCAATTTAATCACATCCTCAGCATCTGCCAATCTCGGAACAAGGAGGCGTGGCCTCCGAGTCTATCAAGGTAGGTACTAAATCTAAACAGATGATGATGATGATGATGATGATACTCGAGCCCCGCGGGACGCCATTACTAACGCACGCCTCTGTCCTGAGACCCTGATGAGGTGTTTCTGTCCCACACGGTACAGCTGTCTCTCTCTCTCACCTTTTCATGCCACTGCAGCAGGATGGCGCTGCTGTTATCCGAGGGCTTCTCGAAGCCTCTGTAGATGTACTTCATCAGCAGATCCACGCCGTTCTTATCCAGAGACTTTACAGCCGGCTCGATGTCGCTGCTCTTAAAGGAGGTGAGGACACGCAGCACCACGGCCTGGGCGCGCTCCTGAGGAGAGACCAGAGATTTAATACAAAAGAAAAAAAAAAGGACTCGAAGTCTGTCCGGAGGACGCACGACAGCTGTCCTCCTTCTGCTCTCGGGAAAAGAAACAGATTTTATATTAGAGCACCAGGAAAAAAATTAAAAACTTGGCCCAAATTAACATGCATGTTTAATATTATAGCGTGTCCTATATAATTGATCGCTCGCACATGTTGAGGAACAAACGGCTTAGTTTTAACCCAATGACATGTTCATAAAGCTGGAACATCAGCCAGGCTGCTGTAATTTATTCTCATCTCTATTCACTGCTTCAGAGCCTAGTGCGGATCATTTTTTAAAAAGATTACCCAATCACTTCTCGATTAAAAGTTTCTAAAAACCCTTCAAGTGAATTTTTTGAGAAAAGCTCGAGTCGGACCGGTCGGTCATGTTTAACGAGGGGAAGCTCCGCCCATAAAAGTTCATCAGAATAAAAGTCGAAATGACTCTAACAAAAAAAAAAAAATAAAAACAATGAAACTTCAACTATCGCTGCGATCTCTTTACCCCCGAGAGTGAAAATGATTCCTGAAGATGTGATACTACTGATGATAAACCAGTTTCGTTGCATAAAGCAAACAAAGGAGTGCGGCGTGAGTGCGTTACCTTGACAGCGGGGTTTTTAGAGTTGATGGGCGGGTTCTTCAGGGCCACGTGGAAGGCGGTCATCATGTCTCCTGTGCAATACTGTCAGTTAAGGAACGCACGCAGGTGAAAAGGTCTTAATGTCCTTCTGGACTCGACCCGAAATCACATGATCTCAGTGTAATGAAATGTTAGATCACTAGCACCGATCGAACATCGAACATGGCGTGACCACAATGAAGACAAACTAGAAGAGATCATTAAACATTAGGGATGGGAATCACCCGGGACACCCCTCCCCCTCGATACGATATTATCATGATAGTATCACCTCAGCACCGATTCGATTTGTATTTTCATCACAATTTTTTTTTTTGTCTCAGCAAACATTCAATCACATAGGATGTGGTACATGTAAATAGTTTAGAGCACCACCTGCAGGATTATAGTGGAAATGCAACTTTTTTACCACCTCAAACGCAAGCATACTCATATCGTATATCATTTTTCTTTTTTTTAATCGATTTTTGGATTCAGTGCAGCGACCCACTATGCTGCTTCACTGCCACCTTCTGGTCTGGTCTGGTCTTGATCCTAAATCCTCTTTTCTAGTCACGTCGCCTTTACCAAACCCAACAAATTACTTCCTCTCGTCCGCGTCCTTTTTCTCCATTCTCTAAAATACTTTCCACGATATTATCACGGCGCCGATTCGATTTGCATTGCGTAACTATTTTTATTAATTTTCAGATTCAAATCAATAATATTTTCGTTAGAGTTTCTTCTTCTAATTCTAAACAAACTCTGAATAGAGCACCACCTGCAGGATTATAGAGGAACAGCAATGTTACACCACCTCAAAAAACACATGCAAACTACAAAATGCGCATATATATATATATATTTTTTTTTTTTTAATCGATTTTGTAGATACTGTGGCAATACATGAATCGTGATACATCACTGAAATGAGTTGTTCCCCCGTATCTTTACAGATTCCTATCGCTCTGGGTTTTCTGCTGATGTACGCTCATGTGAAATGCTTGTGTTCCTGAATCGACTATTATTTTCTCTATTAAAAAATACAAAAGGTTAATTTAGACTCTTAAGTCAGGACTGGGGAGCAAAAAAAAAAAGAAAGAAAAAAAATCCCGTCAAGAGCTTTCGTTTCTAACAATGGAGTGTTACTTAGCTTGCTTCACTTTTTTCCGTTAGTAAACATTTACATACTGTAATCCCACTCCCTTCTCTCGATGACATCAGACATCACGGTGACAGCAGGAATGTTGTTCAACAAGAACGACTACCATCATCGTGTTTACTTCCAAACTAAAAGCAAACAAATTATCTCTGATCTCTAAAATCACGAGTTTCAGGGCCGCAGAGTCATCCGGCTCAGGTGACGCCCGGGTTCGCTCGCACCTGAGGATCATAAAAAAACCCGTAGTAAAACAGTTCCTCATAAAGATACGAAAACAAGCCGGCGCAAAGGTTACCTGCTTTACATACGCCGAGCTGCAAACGGTAAAACTCTGCAGATCAAAGCTGAAGTTTTACATACACACAACCTGACACACACGCCACGCCAGACAGACTGCATTTCTGCAACTAACACACCTGCTGAGGGTATTTACACTCACAACAGGGACATCGGAGTGTGTGCTGTCACAGCGGTGATGAGCCACGTCGCACAACACAACCTTCACCATTAAACCATTCACTGATTACACACACACACACAGCCATATTTAACAGCAGGGTCGCCATGGTAACCTGCATCTCACGCTGATTCTCGTTCCTTAGACATTTTAGCAGAAATTATGCAGTTATTCACTGATAAACGTGCATGAATAACTATAATCACCTGAGAGAGGAGAAGCAGAAACAAACAACAATAATTACGGAAGGAGTCTCCAGTGTCAAAATGTCCAAAACTTGCAGGAACAAGAGGAGAGAGAGAGAGAGAGAGATTATAGCTGCTATAGTGTAAGCGAGATCAGGCACTAACACAGACTGACAGCGCTGACCTGCAGGATACACACTCAGGTAACAGGAGCTGCAGCTGTTGTACGATATTAAAGCAAATTAATGCAAAACATGCGTGCGTGCGCGCGCTCTGTGCCCCTCTCTCTCGCGCTCTCTCTCTCTGACACGCGTGACGTAGGACCAGCGCGCGCACGGACGGACGGCGCTAGTGAAGGATATTGCCTGATGAGCGCGTCCACCTCGGCCCCGTCCGGTCCCTGTTGCTCCGCGGCCTCCTCGTTCTCATCCACGAACCGGTTCTCGTCGTACTGGTCGATGTCCACGCCCCGGAACCGCGACCACAGCGTGTTCTTCGCCATGACGACCAGCGAGCGGCGCGAGGGGCGGACTGGGGCAGGCGCGCGCTCTCTCTCTCTCTCTCTCGGTCTCTCTCACACACACTCTCACACACTCATACACTGGCTCTCACACACTCACACACACACACACTATAGGGTGTCCGGGCGTCTCGCGCTGCGGTTGAGTGTCTGGCGCTGTTCTCGATCAGGTGCGCGCGCGCTGCTCACCGTTAGCGTTACCTCTCTCCTAACCCGAGCATCTCCACACAGCGCCGCTGCCACACCGGAACCGGAAACCCGTCCGACTGCTGACGCCCGTGATGCCGCGGTTTCCGGTTCCGGTCCAGTCACGCGTCGTCTCTGAAATAAAAAAATATTATATTTTTTCTTTTTTTTTTTTTTTTAAAAAAATGCAATTAAATTAAACGCAAATTATGTCAATTTTAATTAAAAAAAAATTTGTATGAACGTAAAACTAATATAAAGAGTACTCAATAGAATTGTTATTGCAAATAATCACATAAAACAAATTTTATTTAACTGTGAATAATATAATTGTTAAACAAAGGCCAAACAAACAGACAAACAAACACCGAAACTAAACAAACATAAATCATGATAAACGACAATAAGTTAATCACTTAGACAAGTAATTAACACATAAGTTATGAGGTGGTTTCAGGTAAAAAAAATAATAATAATAATTAAACAGTTAAAGTGCATTACAACTGTTTAAAATTTAAATAACTGAGCCTAAATGTAATAATAATAATAATAATAACAATAATAATAAAAGACACTTTTTGGTTTGTTTTGGTTTGTAGAAAGCTTCTTTACAACAATGAAATGAACATGTGTTTAAATGTGTGCTGAGCAGATAACAGACAGACAGATAGATAGACAGATAGATAGATAGATAGTCTATTTATCTATCTATCCGTCTTGTCCCAGTAAGGCCGCAGCGAGCCTGTAGGTGCCAGCAGAGGCCTTTAATCTTTTATTCTAGCTGTAATCTCTGAATTCTCTCATTTCCTCTAAATACTGTAAAATGCTCATACTGTAATGAAGACTGGAACATCATGCTGCACTTACGCTCTGTTTTTTCCTCACTTTACATCCCAAGTGAATCAGTGAATCATTTGATTCTTTTCTGTGATTAGTGACTCTTATCTTATATAATGTGTGCACATCCCTCCCTCTCTCTCTCTCTCTCTCTCTCTCTCTCTCTCCTCCATGTCACACAAACTCTTTAGATGTTCAGTTTCCATGCTGTTTCACTTTGGTTTGAATAAGCTGCATCTGGACAAATCACAGAACATCTGGGCGCCATAATCGCCCGCTACTTGTATACACCCATATGCATATGGATTCGTGAGCCTAAAGCATATCTGGCCTGATAATGTAAACCAGGCGTGTGTGTGTGTCCAGGTTTTTATCACTGAACCACACTGACATCCTCTTCCTCATTTTGTGGGAGCAGAGCAAATATTTACCCCCATGTGAGAAGGGACTTCAGGACATTTACACTCGACCACATGCTCATTAATAGTGTGTGTGTCTGTCTTGAGATTTATTCCTCTGTATTTTTCCCCTCTCTGTTTTTTCTCTGACATTCTATCTTTGTCCCACACTGTTTCTCTCTTTATCTTCATCTTTCTTTCTTCTCTCTCTCTCTCTCTCTTTCTTTCTCTCTCTCTCTCTCTCTCTCTCTCTCTCTGCGCATGCGTGATGCGGCTGGGAAGCGAGTGTAGAACGTGTGAGAGTTCTATCTAATGTTCCTCTCTTCATATCTGACAGTGTAATCGCAGCAGAGCTGTCCAGATACGGACGACTGGTCTCCCCTATAAAGAAAATCCCCCTTTGGTTGTACATTCCCTCTGATCAAACATTTGGTATCTTTAGGAGAGTTGTTTTCATGATCTTTAAATAAGGCAGAACAGAGCTAAATGCTGTGTTCAAATTCAAAGTTGAAGACTTTGATTATAACATATTTGCCTCCTCAGACACCGATATTAAATGTTTTAAATGTGGTGCAATGGGACATCTCGGCCGTGCCTGTCCAGAAGTCTTTCCTGAAGAGCGATCCTGATGCCTCTGAGTGACCGGGTCAAGACGCGACCGTGCCGGCCGGGGCCGTTCCCCCTGCGACTACGGCTGGGCCATCTGTGGAGGGACCCGGAAATGCTAAAACCAGAGCCCAAAGAAAACGAATCTCAAGCCCAGCCTGCAACCCAAGAGTCAGCTGAAGCAACATTGACACCAAAAGCAACATGTTCAGCTAAACCGGACCGAGGGGAGCCCAAAGTGACTCAACCGGCACCGGAGAGGCCGAGCACAGCTGATAAGGTCACAGAGGGCTCGGGTGCAGCGCTGGAGCTACCTGTGCTCTCGGTGATGGGTACAAGGGCGAAGAGCCGCCAACTGCAAGCAGCAGCCACTGCACTGTCATAAGGGGATGTGACAGTGTAGTTTCTTATATACAAGACTGTTTTTTAATCTATACACCTTTTAATAAATGTAAAGTAAACATTGCGTGCTTAAACATAGTTGGGCGAGAACATATGAAAAAAGAGCTAAACTCTATGAACTATTAAAACAGACGCACATTGATGTGGCGCTACTTCAAGAGACACGCAGCGACGCCAAAAATGCTGCCGACTGGTCAAAAGAGTGGGGAGGGCTCGCAATTCTGAGCCACAATACTCAATTACACACAGTAGAAGAATTTTTAAACGGGAGGCTTTTAAAAGTGAAAACTTTTAAACGAAATTTTAAATAAGCCTTTGTCTTTATTTGTGTGTATACTCCCACCAAGGCAGTGGAGAGGATGATGTTTTTAGACAAATTAAACAACGTAATTACTGATTGAAACTCTGCTGATGTTTTAATTCTGAGTGGGTGAATTTTAACTGCACAATTGACAACCTGGACAGAAATCATAAAGAATCTCACATGGCCTCCCGTAAACGCATATGGGAGATTTAAGTGGTAGAGGAGAAACTTAAACAAAGACAGTACACCTGGGCCCATTCCATAGATAACATGCTCTCTCTGGCGAGACTTGATTTTATTGTTTTAAACATCAATTGTCTTCTTTTACGAAATGTTTTATTGCCCCAGTAGGCATCTCCGATCATAGCATGGTGCAGTGCACTGTCAGTAGGAAAAACCTAAGAGTGCCTACTGGCATTTTAACACTATACCTTTGGAAGATGACAATTTTATTGAGTCTTTTACCGATCTATGGGCTAGTCTTAAATCACAAAAAGCAGATTTTAGCTCTCTACAGCAATGGTGGGACTTAGCTAAAGCACAAATAAAAGTTTTTTTTTTTTGTCAACAGTACACTCTCAATGTCACAAAAGACATTGTTAGATCAATGAGAGCTCTAGAGACCAAAATAGAGGAACTCTAGTGTTTGGAGACCACAGAAAGTCGAGGACATATCGAAACTCTCAAAAACAAAAACACCATAATGAACGACCTACTGGGCACTGCAGCACAGGGGGCGCTGGTCCGCTCACGGTTTAAACACGCTACAGAAATGGATGCTCCTTTCAAGTTCTTTTTTGGTGTGGAACAAAAAAATGGACAGAAAAGAATCATACATGCTGTGCGATCAGAATCAGGGGACCTCGTATCAGAGCCCACTGAAATTCGTAAGCAGACAAACAGCTTCTACTCAAAGCTGTATAGTAGTGAGTGGTCAGAAGCACATGCAATGCAGGAAACCTTTTTAAAAAATCTACCCAAGTTGTCAGAACAAGCTGCCACAGACATGACTGTAGAACTGACGCTGGCAGATATTCAGAAGGCTCTCCAAGGTTTGAAGAACGGGTGGGCGCCAGGTATAGACGCTCTCCCTCTTCTCTCGAGTTCTACAAAATGTTTTGGACAGTAATAGGACAGTAGTGTTCAGTTTTTAAACAAAACTGGGAGAATTTTGTTGAAGGCATAAAAGGCAGACTAAGCAGTTGGTAGTGGTTGGTCCTAAAAATGTCTTACAGAGGACAGGTTCTGGTCATCAACAACCTAGCAGGATTGTCCTTGTGGCACAAACTGACATGTATGGACCCACCACCAAACCTGCTAGCCCCTGCTAACCTGGGATGCCCCGTGTGTCTCTTTGGGATGCATCTGGTTTCACTCTACCATGAAGACGGTTCTGGCCTCGACTGGTGTTGACAGCTGTTTCTCTGAGGACTTGACTTGGCTGC
>JAQMYK010000039.1:29802030-29813038 GCA_030014345.1 Clarias buthupogon | reverse complement strand
GCCTTCAGCATTCCTTTACAATGTAGAAAGAAATAAAAAATCAGGAACCATCATGGAGTTAGAAAGTGTTCTAAAACTTTTGAACGGTAGTGTATACAGTATCTTGCTTACATTTGCAAGACAATCTTATCTAGAATAACTTACAGAAGAGGAATTTATACTTTATAGCATTTTATTATTTATCTAATTCATTTGACTCGGGCAAACCCTTGAACCCTGAACCTTTTTTTTGTGTGTAGCTTAATTCTATAATAAAAAAAAAAAAAAAGCATATAATTGAAAACAGCAGGTTTATTTTGAAAGATCCGAATTGCAAAATAAACAGAAAAAGCTGCGAAAGAAGAACTAAAAGAACCCTCCAGACATAATCTGAAAGATACGGCGAAATGGCTTTAATTTTATCGCTAGTGATACTGTTGATCTTAACAGATATCTGAACAACTATTTTTATTAGCTGTGACTTCTGTGTTCTGATTAAACGCCCATGCAATCTTCGAACATGCAGTCGTAGTGTGCAGAAGTGTTGATTCTTACTTCCAGAAATACTTGAGAGAGAAGAAAAAAAAAAGACTGAAATAACAAGAGAGAGAGAACTGTTCTAATATGAAACCGCATGCTTACAAACCTTGCTTCCTGTCTGTGTGTATAAACCACAGCTTCATGATGCCTCAATCTAATATAAAATATTACTGCACAAACACAGCACGGGGATTTCCAGACACTTTCGTGTGCATGTAGTGTATTTACTGTACATCGCTTCAATACTCTAAACATTTAGAGTAACTTTTGGGTTTAAGTATTACGATTAATATCGGTGTCGTGGCCGAGGAGCGCGGTACGCGACTGCAGTGATGATGATGTATCACACAGTGTTACAGGGCAGTCTGAAATAGCAATAACCTAAAAATAATGAGGGTTGAAGGAGACGTGTGGTGTTTGACTTTTGGTCTATAAAATACAAAATAAATAAATAAATAAAAATAAATAAAATAAAATTTAAGTTTAATGTTGAGCCTCATATATACAGTACAATAAGTTACGTAAAAATAATGTAAGTTATGCAAAGTTTCTTTTTTTTCTTTGCATAACTTACATTATTTATTAACCCATTGTTGAGATCACAGGTCAGACTAGACAGATGGTATTAACTCACTTCATTTCTGTCATTCTTAAAGGGATTGAAGTTTTTTTTTTTCGGATGGAGGAAGTACGCCGGTGAAAGACCTACCCTTTATAGCTGCTATAGTACACGTGAAAACAGGAACTAGCTTGTTTCGTATATAATTGGATGATTGTAAAAAAGCATGATTATACACATACAAAAATTGTAACTTTAAAAAATAATTGCTGTTGTATAAGAGGAATAAAACACTCCAGGATGTGCAGATATGGAAAATTAATTGTTTTTTTTGGTGTTCTAAGTAACACACACACACACATGCACTCTCTACAGATGCTGCTACAGAACCAACATAAATAGTTTGCTGCCTCACGACTTTGCAGATCTTAGACTTGTCAAAAAGTTAGCACAAGTCGAATATAGTGTGTGTGTGTGTGTGTGTGTGTGTGTGTGTGTGTTGTGAATGTGCTTCTTTACTTGCAAAAAAAAACAGAAAAGAAAAGCTTTTGTGTCAAATTATAGACTTGCTGTGGCCTGCACCCTACCCAACTTCCCCTTCCTCACTTCACCGCTCCTTTCCACACATATCAGAGGACGCTGCGCTTTCGAGATCACACACTTCCTGTGCTGCGGCGGTCTCTTAATTATTTGACTTCTGCATTTCGTCTGTATTGCCACAGATGCACATAAGGGCAAACAGGGGCACATACACACCCAGGGCATGTACACTGATTTTTCTTGCTTATGATGTTTTTTTTTAATGGAGAACCTCTACAAGCTGAATCATTGTGCAATTCCTCTGAATCATTTTGTCCTATTGTACCCAGAACAAAGCGGGGAAAATTACGTGGCAGAAAAGAAGTTCATGACGGCCAAAGGCATGAAGCTAACGGGTCACGATCACGAAGCTGTAGTTCTGGCAAAAACCGGCTGCGTCGAGATTCACTGAATTTGTTAAGAGAGTCGTTCAAATGACTCACGTGTCAATTCCGGATCGTTTAATTATTCACAAATTCTGTTCACACCTTCTATCGTGTTACAAGCTGCGGTAAATTTTTTTAATCTCTAATTGTGGTCCAAGCCCCACCCGTACAGCTCTCTAGAGAGATTTTTTGTACCAGAAACGTATTGACCGGATCAGAACGATTCATAAAACTGATTCATCTGACTCGAACCCTAACTTGTAGAGTAATAATTCAGAAACCACGGTTATCCATCTTTGTTTGTAAATTCTTCGTCTCATGTAGGGGATGTAACTTTAACTGTAAAAGTAAATATGATAAATTTGATCCAATAAACGATCATGTATTAGCAGCAGCAGGACAATAAACAGGATCAGTGATTTTAACTTGTGTGGATGTCGATGAGTGTTTTAGATACTGTTGATTTGTGAGATTTTCCTATATGGTGAACTTTGCAAAACACAAACAAACAGAGAAAAGAAAAAAAAAGGTTTCCAGTATCCTATACAGTCCTGTTCTTGGTTGACTCCCACATCAAGATTCTGAGATGCTTCTCTAGTGATGATATCAGTGACACCAGCCTTCTTGTCACCTCTCTCCCTCTCTCTCTCTCTATAACAAGGTGTTTCCATTCCATCTGCAGAACCCCGGCCCACTGGATGTTTCTTTCTTGCTTGTTTTCCGGAATGTTCTTCCTGAGAGACTGTCGTGTATGAAAATCCCAGAAGTTCGGCAGTTTCTCAAACAGCCTAACCACACTGGCACCAACACCCTGCCACTGATAAAGTCACCAAGATCACATTTGTTCCTCATTCTGATGCAGATATGAAGCTCATGACCTCTTGACCTGCTACCGCATGATACAGTACATACATACAGTATATACCATATACATAGTGCTGATACAGATTATCGTTTTATTTTCTATTTAAATTCCGCCTTATCGATGCCTATCTCTCTCTCTCTCCTGTGTATTTATCAGACTCAGGATTCTACATTTCTCAGCAGTACTGTACTGTGTTTCTGTTTCCCTTAACCACTTCCTGGCTTCTGCCTACAGACACAAATATCTGAGCTCAGACGCTACGTGACACATCCTCGAGCCCTTTATCTCACTGGAACCCACCTTATTATATTGTCGATTTAGGTTTTACACAGCAGCAGGCGTGCGCTTCTTACAACCGAATTATTACCGTAATATACTCAATACACACTGGATTATATCACATACAGATGCCCAAATGCCAAAATGTTCATGTCAGATGCCATACACAAAGGACAAAATAATAATAAATTATGTATGTTGATTTATCAATCTGAAATATTAACATTAATATGTCTTTAGAACTCAATTATGTGTATTTTATTGAACTTAAACCTAACAATCCAAATATAGTTCCATTCCAAATTGATTATATTATTTTTTTAAATGCTAATCATTTAAATTTGTATTTACTTTATTGTTTCATTTCAATATAAACAAAAATGTGTATTTTATTTGATTGCTTTGTCTATTTTTTTTTCAGCCGCCTCACACTTATTTACACTCATATCCTGACTTTGGTTTATCCTTTTGCATTTTTATTCTATGACTTTTTAATTGTTTATACTTTATTATCTGATTGTACAGCACTCTAAGAAAACCCATGCATGATATTATTATTATTATTATTATTATTATTATTCACATCCATATTATTCATAACTGTCAATAACTAATACATAATATTTAATCATATTCATTCATAATTATTCACTTCCAGTACAATGAAAAGCAACAAAAAGCAGACATACCCATTGTGAATGTGCCTCTCTCTATCTCTCTTTCCACTGAGCTTCAGATCCGTACAGTATGTGCTTGTGTGCCTGTGTGTGAGTATGTGTGAATGTCTTCCTTGAGTGTGTATTCTCGTTAGTGCTCTCTCACCACAATGCAAAAGACTTTCGAAATCTCTCGGTCTAAACCAGATTGGTTGTTCCAGTTGTCATTGGGCAATGAAACAGACTTTCACTTCCTTACTCTCTCAGCCAAAGGCTCATGGGAGTTGAAGTTTACATGTATCATTCACTTTGTTTGAATTTGAACAGTGATGATCATTGGTTGCAGTCTAAATAAGTAGTCCAACAGTTGTAAAATAGAATATCGAATATATCTGAGACATAATGTATAATATACATAGGAATGTTTGAGTGTTGTGTTAGACATTTCTTTTATTAAATATTCAAACTCTTGTTGCTGTTTTAAAAGGATTACATTTAGGGTTTAAGCGCATAATAATGAATATAACCCCAGAGCATTTTATTTTTATAATAATAATAATAATAATAATAATTATTATTATTATTATTATAATAATTATTATTATTATTGTTATTATTATTATATATTATTATTATTATTATATATTATTATAATGATAATAATAATAATAATGTTATATAACATTCTGCATTCTTGATAATATTTTCTTCTACACACTTAGAACCTTCCTCCATTCAAAGTGTCTTTGGACTTGGACCTTTTACTTGGTACACTCCTTCTAAAAAGGGGTCCTGGAGAGTTCTTTAGATTTTCATTACATAATTCAGCCTCCTAAACGGATCTCTCTACTGCTAGAGAAGCACTTTGTACATATAACATGCAAAACAGTTTCCAAATTAGAATGCGCAAAGTTTTATTTTTAAGTTGCAGGACATTTCCGCAAACTCTAATGAGCTTCATGAGCTTTCAAGAAGAAGTGACACAATTTAAAACGCTGCAGAAATCTGAGTACTCTACCAAGAATGTTTCTTCCTAGCAAACAAGTTAGCTGAATGTAATAGTTCTAGGAATTTCCAAAAACATTTCTACTAATTCGCTTTGTACTTGTTGTGATGAAAAGAAAAAAAAAGTGGGGTGGAGTTTTGAGAAGGGTTTATTGGATAATTAAAAAGCTTTTAGAATGGTTAACCTTTACTCACAGCGAAACACTCAGATCCAAAGAATGATTCATTGTTTTAAACAGAATTTTATTCATAGAATGAACTGATATTGTACTGCATGTTTGAATAATGTTTCTCTATGTTGTAAGGATGTTGGGTGGAGCTTTACGATATTCCGAAATATTCCACTAAACATACAGTACTTTATAGGTAGAACAGTATGCAGAAGAATTTATTTATTTGAGTCAAAGGAGTTACTTTATATTTTAAAATAAATTTAAAATGAAAGAAATATACTTTATAATGCTGAAGAATGTTTTTTTTTTATAGAATGTTTCTATCAACTTTTAATCTTTTACTTTTAGTACCAAGTAACTTTTCAGTTTTCAACTTTTACTTTAAGCAGCAAATAACTTCTTTTACTGTAATAAATTCATTGTTGCTTTATACAAAAATAAACACCATTTTTCTCAAATCACAAATTTGGAAGAGACAAAAAAAATATATCACTGAAATTATTTCCGCTAAAAAGTAATCACACATGAACGCAACAACGAATGAAATTGCTTTCAGTCATATCTTTAATCTGATTTATGTAAATTTTGTATATATTTTTACTTTTTAACAAATATTTTTCTAAATATTACTAAATCACTAAAAAAAATTTAGTTAATCTAAAAAAAAATCTTATTTTTGGTATCAATCATGCTTGTTGTGTTACTGTAATCTCACACCTGTTGAATCAGCGAACTGACTCAAAAATCTGATTCAAACAGCCTAATCAAAGAGCTGACTCATTTAGCAAATGATATGTTTTTCCCTCAGAGAAACTCCTCTGTGTGTAATCTCCTGTGCTGAGACAAATGTTAAAAACGTGTTCATAAAATTGTTTCAATTTAAATAAACTGAAACATTAGTTATATTTAGAAAAGGAAAAGATGTAACTGCAGTACCAGTCTAGGTAGCTAGCAATTATGCTAAGGACTGCAGTGGTGTAACAAAAACAAAAACAAACAAACATGCTAACATTAATAAAATTTCTGTCCTCAAATTCTGCCTGTTGGAATCAGTAAAAAGGCCTGAAAACACTCAAACCGCTTTAGTAGAACGTAGGTGGAAGATACTGGATCCTTCACTCAAGTGAGCTAGATACTGTAGTTAGCATTAACACGTGCTAGTATTACCCAGCTAGCATGGATGAGGTTATTATGTAATTTCAGTGACACCAGTGACTCTCCTGATAGAATAAAAGAATATAATAACATGTTATTAGCATTATTTTTCCAGAAGAAACCGATAAATGTTTTATGTAAATTTTTTTCTGTCAGAAAGTACAACCCCCACCCCCACTTTTTTCTTTCTTTTTTTTTTTAAAGAACCATTAAAAAGCCATTCAGATTGTCTAAAATGTTAGGTTTGTGTTTTACTCAATTACAAATACTTCCTTTAGCTGTAACTTGCGCTAACAAATGTCTAGATTTATTCTGATAAATATATACATGTGTTTTTCTCTAGATTATGGACTTATATTTAAATATTTAAGATTTATGTTTATGTCAAAAGTTTTACAGTAACGACAAATTACAAGTATAAAAATACGTCCTACTTTGGTTTTTAATTTGTGAAAACATGAAATCATAAAAATAGCTTTGCAGAAGTATAATATTATCATATTAATCACAAAAAGGTTTGTGTACATAACTGTAGAAATAGTGAAACCAAATCAATAAAATTGGCAACTAAATAATTGTCACGTGAAAAAAATACCATGTTTTTTGTTTGTGTCTCGTTTTTTGTTTTGTTTTTTCAAAAAAAGGGGAAAAAAACGAGTCGATTCCTGCACGTCCGATAACCGTACAAAAGCAATCTTAATTATGCATTCTTCTATTGATCTGGCAGTAATCAGATCTTGTCTGTGGTTTTGCGTACTTTTTTATTTCATTGTTTCTTTGGAAATGATGGAGAACGGGGGATTGCCCCGATCCAGAGACGAGTGCTTGGGTCTAAAGAGGCACAGGTGAAAGTTCTTGTCAGAATTTCCCCGTATTACCTCAACAATAACAACAACATGTATGAAAGTTCAGTTGATTACTGAGTCGTGAAACGATTGAATTCCAGTTTTATGTAATCTTCTGAATTTTTTACATTTAATTTCTGCATTAGAGCAAATCGCTGTAAAATCAGTGCAAAAACTTTAATTTCATTCATTACAGAATTTTTACATTTTTAATTTCCTGATAAATTCTGTGTTTAAACTCAAAGCGATAGGACTGTTAAATAAAGGACAAATATTATCGCTCTATTTTCAAAAAAAGGTTTTGTAAAAAATGAACAACAACAAAATAAAAGCACGGAAAGCCCCATCCTGATTATAGAGAAAAGTATTAGCAGCAGCCTTTGTTTTGACTCTGAAGATGTTCTGTGCACGCTGGCTTCTACTGCACCCGGCATGGCTGATGAAAGTTTCGGATCTGTGTTATGGAGGGGCCTCTCTCTCTCTGTCTCTCTCTCTCTCTCTCTCTCTGTCTCTGTCTTCCACCTGCCCGGATAGTCCCTGACATTTAACCGAGTTTAACCTTTAAATGTCAGAAAGAATAACAGAGAGAGAGGACAGGCACACCAAGACGAGTTTCTCTTGTAAAAAATATTAGACAAAAACATCCGCCGTTCTTCATTATTGGGAACCAGAGAGGTGGTACTACTGCTGCTCTAGCCCTCCCTTCAATACACACACACACTCACACACAGACAGACACACACACACGCACACGCACGCCTACAGTACAGTATGTACTGAGGTGATCAGGGAAAAGGTGTGAACAATCAACACAGACAAATATGACAGTTTTTAAAGTATTATGTCATGATATCTGATTTAAAAAACCTCCTAAAAATGAATATATATATGTGTGTATATATATATATATAATCATCCCAAAACCTTAGGCTGTATATACTATTCAAACATTTTATACTTCATAACAAAATGTTGTTTTTCCAGATATGTGGTTTTCTATATCTATTTTCTTTTTGTCCCAAATAATTTGCATATAAAAGGCGAAGGGAAAACTGATATAATCGTTGGGGAATCTTAGCTGTGAGTAATCAGTCACTGTGATTAAGATTTTTTTTTACCAGCCGCAATACAGTGTTACGGAAATACTGGTGAGACTGGAAAATATGACTTTTTTTTTATTTATTTTTTTATAAAAGCCTGGATTTTCCTTGTGAACATGGAATGATTTTTAATGTTAAATTTTAAAAACTGGTCTTTGTGTCATCATTCTCATGAGATAGCAAGTGAGATAATCCCAGGATATGATTTCAACAAGAAAATAACGGTTAACGTCTATGGTGTGGCCCATGATGTTTAGCACTTTAAAAGTCTCCCAGACTAATTACCATAGTCTTTTCGTGCCTCCATTCTCACCCCCTTCCCCACCACAATCACCACACCCACCCCTGAATAACCTTACACATGTGATATTGTCTAAAGCGATATTAGTGGAATGGAAATTAGGGAGGTTTCAGTCTGGCAGATTCAGTAGCGTGTCTTACTCAGCCTGAGATCACACCATGCTTTCAGAATATCGCAGGGCCCCAGCCATGTGTGTGAAGCATATCACATTAACCCATGCAGAGATCTATGTGAGAGCTGTGTTAGAGCTGTATAAATGCTGTGTGAGAGTCGTGTCTAACGTATGAGAGCCATGTGAAAGCAATGTGAGAGCCATGTGAGAAATGTTTGAAAACCATGTAAGAGATGTGTGAGAGCCATTTTGGATCTGTGTGAGAGCTACGTCTGAGATGTGTGAGAGCCACGTGAGAGCTGTGTGAGAGCCACATGAGAGCAGTGTGAAAGCCATTTGAGAGCCATGTTAGAGCTGTGTGAGAGACATTTAAGAGCCATGTTAGAGCTGTGTGAGAGCCATATGAGAGATGTGTGAGAAACATATGTGAAATGTATGAAAGCTGTGTGAGAGCCGTGTGAGTTTTGTGAGAGATGTGTGTAAGCCAAGAAAAGCCTTTTTAGAGCTGTGTGAGAGATGTATGAGAGTTGTGTTAGTGCCATGTAAGAGGCATGTGTGAAGTGTGTGAGAGCCTTGTGAGAGCTGTTTGCGTAGTACAGTACTGGTGTACAGCACAGTACAGTACGCGAGAGCCCTGTGCAACGCATGTAGGAGATGTGTGAGAGCTGTGTGAGAGTCATGTAAGAGCCATGTGAGAGATGTGCGGACTGTGTGAGAGTTGTGTAAGAGCTGCGTTAGAGCCATATGTGAGATATGTGAGAGCCTTGTGAGCATCGTGTCAGCAACCACCTTTCAATCAGGCCATATTTTTTCTGTCACGGAAGAGGTTGAGAAGCTGGGTAAGGAGGTTGTGAGGTTAAAACAGAGAGTATTAGGCCCATGGGCAAAACCCTTAACGCTTTAACGCATTAACTGCACAGCTGCACACACTGTACGTGTGAATCGCCTTCTACTTTGCTAAAGTCATCTTGAAACCAATATTTGTAAATGAGTCTCATTCTCATCTGAGACCACCTACAGACCAGATCAGTTTCCCTTCGCTTCTAATCATCAGATCCACCCACACTCATCAGCTCTTATTGTTGTCGAGGGGTCTATTTCCTGATCGAAAATCATAAGAAAAAAACCCTACGTTTTGACCATAAATTGCTAATGTTTCCTTATTTGGTTTACTCTGCAATCCAGTTTCAAGATTGTGTAAAAACCAGTAAAGGCAACACTTGATGTTTTTAAAAAGACCTCCGTGTTCATCATCTGAACCTTTACTTTAATGCTCAGTGACTTTTCCCCAGTGGAAAGTGGCCTTTGAGCGCATGGCCCATTTTCAAAAGCCAATCAGATCTCGACCCCAATTCAGCCAAATCGCTGCTTCATGAGAAATGCTGCATAAGAAAAGTGTTTATGTTTAAACCTACCTAAACTCCATATTTGTTAAACAGATCAATGATTTATTGATTTATCTCCCAAAAACCAGTTCTTTACCCAGGGTGCCTGGAGTATACCTTGTTTGACTCATACTGCTGCAATATTTTACAATCACAGGTGCATCCTCTGAACAGGATGATGAATTATGGAATGAACAGATTCAATATTAGGAATATGAATAGGAGGAGAATAGGAGAATTTAAAGACAGGAAACAGTTTTTACCTTTAATTATATAGTGTAACTTAACATTGAATTTCGCCACTGATGCAGAACTATAAAACATATTTAGTATCAGATGCTGTCCAGGAGAGGATGGGTCCACCTTTAAGTCAGGTTCCTCTTGATGTTCTTTCCAGGATCAGCATGTGTGTTTAACTGTTCAGTTGCATTAGATTGACTTGAATTCAGTCGACTTTAAAGCGATAGCATGTGCGCCAAATTAAAGGACACTCACTTCTCCATCAGTGAACACTTTTGATTCAGGCTCAGAGAGAGACGTTTGACTCAGTGGTAACGAATCATAACCATCATGTGGTCATCATTTCAGTAAAAACACTAATGCACAAGAGACTAATGTACTTCCCCTATTCACTTTCCAGCCAGTGTCACACCCTCGAGCGCAACAAGTGACAGGCAACGGAAAAAGTAGTCAGCAGTCTTCAAATGAAGTATAATCCAAAACCGTCAGCTCCGAAAGTATTGGCAACCACTGGGCAAAGAACTGGCTTTTGGGAAATGTATGTTCCAAGTTTTGCACGCTTCTAGGCATTTGGGAAATGAAATAATCTTTGATTTATTAAACAAATGATGAGTTTAGGTAGGTTTAAGCATGAGCAATTTCCCAATCAAACAGCATATTTGGGTAAATGAGATCAAAGACTTTTTGTTGTTGTTGTTTTTTTAGGAGTAAACTTAATAGGGTTTTACATGAACTAATATAGTCAGCTCCGGTGCCCCCAAGTGAGGAGAAACAGTTGAACATCGAGCTGGCAACCCGACCCTATATATAAAAAAGCGCCAATACTTATGGAGCCGCTACCTCATTTGA
>JAQMYK010000039.1:29791730-29801930 GCA_030014345.1 Clarias buthupogon | reverse complement strand
ACACACACTACAGACAATTGGGGAATGACAATTAGCCTAATCTGCATGTCTTAGAACTGTGGGAGGAAACTGGAGGACCTGGAGGAAACCCACCAAGCACAGGGAGAACATGCAAACTCCACGCACACAGACCCAGTGGTGGGAATCAAACCCAGGACCCTAAAGGTGCAAGGCGGCAGTGCTAAACACTAAGACACTGTGCCGTCTGTAGGATTAATGATAATAAAAACATATTTTAATATCACCTTTGGGGATTGTAATATAGGGCTTGTTTTATAGTACACTGTGTGGAATGTATAATCATTACTAAAATTAAAAAAAAAATTTTAAGTGTGTTGTTTCAAATCAATTTGCATCAACATTTGGAGGAAATAAAGTTGAGTTGGTCCCGTGAACGTTCAATAAACCAGCAGCTCATCATGTTGACATGCGAATTGGAAAGTTACAGTATGTAAGAAGGTGAATTTGAAGCGTGTTGTGTAGCTGCTGAGTCGATTCTGGAGTTCCACACTCGCACTGAAGTAGGCAGTTAAAGTGGGGTAACAGAGGGAGTTCAGAAATCATAAATATGTGCAAGTGAGTCATTGAGTGGAACAGCAAAGGACCCAGGGCCTCGGAGATGTGTGTGTGTGTGTGTGTGTGTGCGCGCATACGTATGTGTGTATATGTGTGTGTATGTGAAAGGAGAGGTGACAAAATTCCCCTTTTATTCATCTCAGGCAAAGAAAAAGAGAGAGAGAAATAGAGAATAAAAGTAAAAAAAAAAAAACAGTCCAGATGCAGAAAGACATTAAAGAGTTAACCAGAAATTTCGTCAAGTCGAGATTGAGTCGAGATCTTTATCTGACTCAGATTCCTGGGAACAGTCAGCACGATTTCTTATACACATATATGCATATACGTACAGTACATGTATGTAATATCTATATTCACTGTTTTCTGTACTTTTTTTTTTCTCCCTTTGTTTTGTTATTCCACATTTGTATTATTGATTGTTTTTTGTACAGTGTCCTTGAGAGTTTTGAAAGGCGCTTATAAATAAAATTTATTATTATTATTATTATTATTATTATTATTATTATTATTATTATCTATAGAAGAAATATATTTGAACCAGCTAGGAGATCGTTTTGTGTGGAGACTGTTCGAAATTATATGAGCGGAACGTGGGGCTTTATCATAAAGCAGATCAAAAGAAAAGTGCTTTTGTTCCTCTTTAATGTAAAATGTAATACATTCCATATAACTAACCGTTTCTTCCTTTAAACGTGAAACGGGGAAGTCGATTACAGCTTTTATTTTTGGTTTTATGCCACAAAGAGGTGGCACGTGACAATCAGTGTTTATTACAATTCACTTCTCGTTAACGGTTCGTCCCGAATTCTGAACCAGGCTTGTGGCTTTAAAATTTTTATTTATTTATTTTTTTTAAACAATGCATGGTTATATATAGCTGTATTTATATATCTGAATTGTACAGCTATGATGAAATGATTCAAGATGTTAATCATGGCTATGTTTAGGGTGATGGAAATTTCTAGACTAATACCGGTAATAATATTATTAACAGCAACTATTTATATGACATATTTTGGACATTTTGCAACATAAGCAAAAAAAATTATAAATAATATAATTATAATTTTATATAAAAAATTATAATATAAATATAAATAAGTATATAACTTAAATAAAATATTATAATAAAATAGCATTAGAAACAAGGATGAACTAAATAATGACTTACTTAAAAAATTACTGGGAAAAAAAAAATATATATATTTTTTTATATGTATATATATAAAAAAAAAAAAACTCCAAGGTTAGCAAAGTTCTATAGAATTTTAGCCTCCAGAGGCCATACATACAGGAATCTGATATTGGTGTCCGTTGCAAGATTAATCACACACACACACACACACACAGGTTCAGACGTCAAATGTGGTTTGAAGTGACTCGATTCGAGACTTGTATTACCCACAATGCTAAGTTTTCCTTTGACTGTTCATATGAACACATTTCCATCCTATGCTGAAGTCATGACATATGAAGCGAGGTACTCGAGCATCAGCCTGAAACATTTCTGAGAAAGTTGAGGGATTGTTTTCAGAGATGTGAAGAGGTGAATAATGCTGTAGTGTGTATCTCTGACACCATGCAATGCACAGTACAGATTAGACATCTTTACACGATTCTCTCACCATTGTCTCATCTCATCTCCGAGGGTTCACACTTCTGATTCCAGCTCTTAAACCTCTAGCGCCAGCCCCAGCTCCCCAGACACCAGCACAGTTCCGCTCAGCGTTTGCAGAAGTGTGTTGATATTTTTTCCATCAAGACATTTCTTACTTCCTTTTTCTGAATAAAGTTCATATTGTGCTAAAATTCTGCATGACCCTACGCAGAGGACATTGACTCCATAGCTTCCTCGTGATGCAAAAACAACTTGCAGAAGTGAGAATCGAGTGCACTCTGATCACTCAATATCAGTGTATGCATGTGTGTGTGTAGTCTAACAGCCGGGTGCTTCTTTTTTTCTTACCCCAAGTTGTATTGTTATCCGTGATAATGCTGTAAAATATTTAAAGGTCCAAACTCATTTTTCATGCAAATTTTATACAATATTAAAGGAACTAATAATAGACATGGGATCAGATTAAAAAAGGTACGGTGAATAATTACTCGCAGGCACATGGGGAAAATTTTTCGGTTATAATTTCAGCTAAAAATCTATACTGCTCTCAGAAAAAAAAGGGGAAACGTAAACTCTATCTTTTGCGCCGAAAGTGAAACTTTGGGGTTATAAAACAGAAAATCCCCATGTTGATTTCTCTTATTCCAGGAAACTACTGTGTGTTTGACACACACACACACACACACATACACACACTGCTTCTATTCAGGTCCCAGGTCAGCACATATGCAAATAGAGGACATAAAATACCATGCTGTTCAAAATAATATTTGGAATTGTCCTAAAAACCTTTTTGGTGTTTTGGTAACTATATTTGAGAGCATGAGTCATAATACGAGTCATTCATTTATGTCTCTAACGCACAAGGGTGGTGTTGGGGCTCGGTGGTTAAAGGGACACTCCGGTCAAAATCTCAAATTGAATCAAATACGCATCTGTTGTAAACCACAATCCATTACGTACTTTTGAAGTGAGTGAAGACGGTGTTTCGATCCCATGCTCAATTCTGAAAGAAAAGAATTTGATGGGGAACGTGGGATCATTTTTTACCAATGCAGCCCATTTCTGCAGGATGTTTCACCAAAGCTGACAGTGTCATCCAACCCCACCAGATCCTGCTGTCCAACCCTGCGTGCTTCTCGACTGATTCTGCGTGCATGTGCAGAAGCCTTGACCAGTCTTACCTGCTTCTACATAAGAGTTTGGACAATCATTCCCACCTGCACATGCATAAAGTTTCTCAGTCCCTTCTACTCTCAATCTAGATCTTTGTCCAATCCCACCTCCTCATGCAGAACATTTAACCAGTATTGCGTATTACTGCATAACCTTTCACAACTCCAACCACTCCAGCAGACACCTCCACCCTAATTCCACCCTCTTGCATAAACACTACGTCGATCCCACCCACTGCTGCAGACACTTTCAGACCAATTCCACCCACACCTGCAGACACTTTCTGACCAATTCCACCCACTTCTGCATACATTCTTGACCTTTACCATTACACTTATATTTAGGCATTTGGCAGACACTCTTATCCAGTGCTTTGAAGTTTCCGATAGATCCTTACACTCTGTTACCAGGTTATTAACTATAAGAACCATCGGTCAAACACTGTTGGGAAGGTTGCTGTTGTTTTTATTCCTCTCCAGGATACACTCTTGATCAAACCCAGCCACCCCTGCAGACACTTGACCAATTCCAGTCACAGGGCAGTGGTGGCTCAGAGGGCTAAGGCACTGAGTTACTGATCGAAAGATCGGCGGTTCGATCCCCAGCTCCACCAGGTTGCCACTGTTGGGCCCTTGAGCAAGGCCCATAACCCTATCTGCGCTAGGGGTGCTGTAAAGCCGTGGCTGATCCTGTGCTTTGATCCCAATTATGCTGGGATATGCAAAGCAAGAATTTCACTGTGCTGTAATGTATATGTGACAAATAGAAGGTTAACTTAACTTAACTCCGGCATACCTGCATCTTGACCAATCCCACACACTACTACATACGTGCCTGACCAATCCCACCCCTTGTGCAGACACTCTTGCCCAATCCCATCCCCTCTTGCATACGTACTGGACCAATCAGACCCCTTCTGCAGACCAATCCCACTCCCTCCTGCATATACTCTTGACCAATCCTATGGTTCAATCCTATGTGCCCCTACAAATTCTGTCAGCTCCAAAAAACATGTTTGACTAATCCGATTTGCTCCTGAAGAAAACTTTAACCAACCTTGTCCAACCCTGCAGAAACTTTGCTGCTCCCACAGACACTCCTGACCAATCCCGTTCAGGACCAAGTCCTGCAGATACTTGACCTGTTCACTCTTGCGTACAAAATCCCATGAACTCCTGAAGAAGGTTTGACCAATCGAACCTGTTCCCACAGAAAGTACAAGAAAAATTTCGCCACAGTTGTGACGTTTTGTGGGACGTTATTTGAATAAAATGAGCACAATATTTTTATTTAAAATCACGAGTCAATATTTTATTCCCAATAGAACATAGTCAGGCAAATTTGTAGCAGGCAAATTTGATGCCTGCTACAGATCCCAAAAAAGTTGGGACAGGGGCATGTTCATCATGATGTAGCATCTCCTCTTCTTCTCAAAACAGTTTTGGTGTTGGAATCTGGCCCCATTCTTTCCTAACATGGGTTTCCAGCTGACGTATTTTTAGTTTAAATGATGCGTCAAATTTTCTGTATAGGTAAAAGAGGCAGGTATTCAGCACCCGGACTCATCTGACCATAGAACACTTCCTCTTTGAAACAGTCCATTTTAAACGAGCCTTGGCCCACAGGACACGACAGAGCTTCTCGATCATGTTCACATACGGCTTCCTTTTTGCATAATAGGACTTTAGTTGGCATCTGCAGCTGGCACGGCAGATTGAGTTTACCAACAGTGGTTTTTGGAAGTATTCCTGGGCCCATTTAATAATGACAATGACGCAATCAAGGCGATGAGTGGTGCAGTGTTGTCTGAGGGTGTCCAACAAAGATCTCCGCCTTGTCCCTTACGCACATAGATTTCTCCAGTTTCTCAGAATCATTTGATGATGTCATGCAACTGTAGATGATGAAATTTGCAAAGCCTTAGCAATTTGCGGTTGAGGAACGTTGTTTTTAAAGTATTCCACAATCTTTCACAGATTGGAGAGCCTCTGCTAATCTTTACTTCTGAGAGACTCTGTCCCTCTAAGACATCCTTTTTATACTGTAGCTACTCATGTTACAGATCTGATGCTAGATATTCTCCCAGCTGATTTGTTTTAAAATGTCTTGCTTTTTCAGCTCATTTGATGGTGTAAAATTTCTCTCTTTAAACATTTATGTTCTCTATGTTCTATTATGAATAAAATATTGGTTCATGTGATTTGCAAGTCTTTTAGTTTTCATTTTATTCATTAAAATTTTTTTTTTTTTTTAATTTAAATGTCCCAACTTTTCCGGAATTCGGGTTATAAACCTAGAAAAATATTCAAGTTCAAGGCCTAACGGCATGGAAAATGTGATGTAGTTTGAGATGTAAATATGGAAAAGTGCCATGAACTCTAAACGTGCTGCTTTAACCTTGTGGTACCTTATCTCTTTTTAAAACAAGATGGAAATCATACATAATCTTCCCACAGCAAGATGAAGAACTGATGAGCCACATCCTTTAGTCCCTGAAGTCTCACGAAGAAACTTGAGATTAGAGCTCTACAAGTGATTATTTGTGATTTCTACCTAAAACACTATCGAGCCTGTTTCACCACAGGAAGTACAAATGTCATGACTGGTTTTGGTGTAATGTGCTAACCACAGTCACCACTGCGAGTCACAGTTACACACTGCCCTCCCATGTCTCATCATATTAATGTCCAGGAATTAGAGGCTAATCACCAGTTACGGTTTCAGAAGACCTTTTAATGATTGAAAATGAAACAGCGGGATGTCTTTTGGTAATTGTAACCACTTTGGTTAACCAAACCCCGAGATTTCATGTTGAAAAATCTGTTGGGCTAAAAAAAAAAAAAAAAAACATAGATTTTACGCTGAAAAATCTAACGGGAATGTGATGAACAAAAAAAGGCTATGGAGACAGCAGGAAGCCAGAGCACGTCACATTTATTCGGTCGTGGCTTTGTGCTTCTGATATGGAAAGGCATTTTTTTCCTCCCATACCTCAAAATCCCTCTGTTCCAGTGTCCTTGTAAATGAGTGACTGTTGGGCCACACCCCTCCTTAGAAGAGCAGAGCTGAGCGACAAGCCAGGTTTTCTTATATGAGGTCACATTAGGGAAGAAATCTAATTGGCTTTTTTACTTCTGGGTACAACACTGGGAAAAGGACAAAATGTATAAAATAAAATAAAAATTCTTACATTGTAAAATTTTAATTTGCTATGTTGTGGGTTTCGGGGTGGGGCCTTCGTTGATGGATGCCCGGTTAGAATGGGGTCTGGGGGTTGGGATTGGATGTTCTGGTGCCTACCTGTCATGACTTTTATAGCAGTTTGCACTGCATTGGTGAGCCGTTGATCCCGTCGTCAGTATATCTGGCTATCGATGTTATTCAGTTCACCTGGTGGTAGTTTTAATGTTATGGATGATCAGTATATATTTAACCAGTTCATTAATTTAAAACATTACCTCTCTCTTTCTCTCATCAAACTTAAAACAAAAAAGACTTGAAATACAGGGTGGGTGAAAATGAACCAGGTGATATTTAACGGCTGTAGAACTTGCTGGAGCACAAACCCCATGGTGCATCATCTCATCTTGTTCTTATTTTCATATATAATAGTAGAACATGTACGATTTGTTTAGATAAATTTGTATTCGAAATATGGACTTTATTACCAAATTTTAACGCCTAGTTACTTTTCATCCACACTGTAGTTCATTTGTAGCCTATATATGTATACTGTATATAATATGAATATGGATTTAAAAAAAAAAAGGTTTGACTTTCTGAGAAACTATTCTATATATAAAATACTATATTTACAAGCTGAAATAATCTGGTCATCATGTTGCTCAGCAAACATACCCCCATCCCCCCCCCCACCTCCAAAATAAGACCATCAAATTCACACGCACTGCATTTTCACTTCCTTTATTTCAACATTCTGATTAAAGATCTGAAGGAACCAGGCTCCCGCTGGTGGTCACATGATCACTGCATACAATTCAATGTTAGATTTTGAAAAAAAAAAAATATTTAAACATTATATTCACTCCGTCGCTCTCCTACTGGCACAGCGTTTACCACAAATAACCCTGCGGGTTTTCCAAGAGCTGTGCACGTTAATAAAATGTGGTGTCATTTAATTATAAAAAAGAAAAAAGGGCAGTCGGGAAAAAAACAACAAAAAAATCACTTTATCACCGTTTATGATTGTTCCCTGAAACTTAAAGAATAAAAAATTTTTTTTAAAGAAAAATCACAGTATTTTTACACATTTCAGAGCAGACAGGAAGGAAAGCGATGAGGTTTGCACGAGCACACGTGTTCAGATCATCGGCCGCGGCGTTTCGCTGCTCCAAAATGTGCAGAAAAGGCGAAAACCAAGGCGAAACAAGACCTCAAAGCTCACGGCAGAGATAAATCCGTCTAATCCTAATTAAACACTGCGTATTATTATCATCGGCTCGATCACCTCGAACAGGAATTGGTCCAGATTAGGAAAAAAAAAAAAAAAACAGAAGTATAAAACACAAATTCTGAAGAGACGCTTGGAACATCTGAGAGTAGAATGATACAATAACACCAACTAGTTGACGTGACACACACAAGTTTTTGTTAGTTAGCCAGTGAGAACGGTCTTAATGTTAAAATGAAATAAAAAAAAGTTTGACATGATTGAGTTCTTTTCTTTCATCATCGATCAGTGTTTTTTTTTTGTTACAGTCTGTCCGATTCGGAACAAGCGACTTGTTTCCCTAAGCGACTCGGTGTCTACGTGTGGGCGGGGCGAGACAGACATCGGCCCAGACGTGATCGGCGGTGCCGCTTTAGATGAGCTCGACGTAATTGGACGGGAACATTCCGAAATGGCCGTCCGGAGCGAAACCTCGCCACCAGCCCTCGTCGATCTCCTCGATGCCGGTGATGATGTCGTCCGGGTCGAAGGAGATCTCAGTGTCATCGGCTACACACACACACACACACACAATCAATTATAATAGTATATATTATAATGTGTCAGTCTGTGTTTATGAAGCTGTCAAGCATTCACACACACACACACACACACACACACACACACACACACTTGTGTAGTACTCACCCGCCTGGTAGTCATACAGTGCTCGAGCACACTGACCATGGTCACCTGCAGTGGTGTCTTTGTACAGGTCCTGCTGCTCTGCCTGCACACACACACACACACACACACACCATACATATAGAATTCATAAATGTCAATTAACAACATGACAATGTATGAGAGTTTGTGTTATATAAACATATATATGTATATACAGTATGTGTGTGTGTGTGTGTGTGCTGTACCTGCTGTGGATCCTCGTAAAGGTTCTCCTGCTCCGTGATGTCTTCGTAGTGCGGCTGCTCCACATGAGACTTGTACTGATTACTGGCCGGCTCCACATGAGACTTGTACTGATTACTGGCCGGCTCCACATGAGACTTGTACAGATTACTGGCCGGCTCCACGTCTACACACACACACACACACACACACACAAAACACAGACAGACAAACAAAAAGACAGTTTAGTCTGCAGATTTGTGCACCACTCCTGTTTGGCCACACGGTGGCGCCTGGGTGCAGGTAAACTAAGAGCAGGGTTTGAATGGACAGAATGAGGGGTGACATGACAAACTATAGCTGTAGGGTGTAGCTTTAGAGAGGTGTGTGTGTGTGTGTGTGTGTGTGTGTGTGTATGTGTGTATGCGCGTGCATCCCACCTTCGTACTCTTCTTCAGCATCAACTTCCTCGTAATCAGTGTTAGACTCCACAACACAGGTTGGTTCTACTTGTACACACACACACACATGCATTTAAACATACACACACACATAAGTATGCTGATAACACTAGGTCTGAACTCCATCCCTTAAACACACACACACACACACACAATTTAATAATACACACCGTTATATTTCTGCTGAACTGAAAGTGTGTGAAGTCTGATGATGTGTGACGGAGTGGTTAGTTAATTTTGTTAGTTATTATGAATTAAAATCAGACACAAGGAGGAAATCGTGTGAGGATGATAATGGGATGATTTGGCCATAAAAGTGATCATTTAAAATGCTTTAAAAAAAAGAGGAATAAATATTGCGTAAAAACAGGAACGGTGATCTGCACCTGAATATTTACAGTCCGGCTGTTCCCGTTGTTATGGGTGTTGCAACAGCCAACCATCTGATCCGCACAACGACTTGGCACAGGTTTTACACCAGACGCCGTTCTCTAATTTCATCCAGGATCGGGTCCGGCACTGCATTCACTGCCTGGGGTTTGGGCACTGGGTGGGAATCGAACCCGGAACTTCCACATGGCAGATGAGGAACTGACCGCCGAGCTCCTTCTCTAAAACGTTGGCACCGGTCACATGTTTAACTGCGACTACGCGTCTCATCATCGTACTGTAACTGGACTCTTCTGTAAATCTCGATCGCCTCAATTCAGCAGAAATTCGATTAGTCCCAGTTTGACTCGAACACCAAGAGCTTGTTTGTACAAGGCTGATTATTCACTTTATACACTCTCAAGGAATCTAAAACTCATTTACAGAAAGTTAAAACCCTTTCGATAGCTAGCTAGCTCGCCAGGACTGACAGGATCGTTTAAAATTTAACGCTAACGGCTGCTGCGTAAAAAACTAGCCGGCGTTTCCGCGTGCTGAAGGCACGTCCCACTGACGTCCTGTTTCAGGCGTTTTTACAGGATCGCAAACAGTTCTGCCTTCACACCTAGAAATTAGTGATGGGAAGTTCGAATCATTTTAGTGACTCGGTTCTTTGAATCTCGTTCATCAAAATGAACGAA
>JAQMYK010000039.1:29691008-29701765 GCA_030014345.1 Clarias buthupogon | reverse complement strand
CCCCCCAGCACAGACAACAGTTAGGGAAATGCGGCGGGCGCGCGCGCGAATCGATTCCACAACGACTCCTCTGCTCGGTTCCTTCCCGCGAATCGTATCGAGCGCGCGTGTCGTTTTTCAGCGCGCGGCTCCTCCTCTGCTCCGCGTTTCTAAACGCACGGGCGCTCCGCGCGCGCACTGCCCCGACCAGCAGCAGCTCAGAGTGCACCCGAGCGGACAGATCATTCTCCTGTCTGAGCAAAAAGAGACAGGCTTCTTTAATTTTCTTTTCTTTCTATTATTATTTTTTAAACACAGCCGAGACACCGAGTCGTGCCTGCGGAAAGGATTTTAAAGATTGCGATATTTCTTACATTTTTTTTCTTGTTGTTTAAGGAGCCGTTTTTTTTCCATCGCTCGCGCACATTTTGGGTTAAAAAAAAAAAAGTCTCGCGACGTGACCGTTGAAACTTTTTCCCCCCTTTTAGCAACAAGCTAACCTCCCGGAGCCTGCTTGTGGAAGCCGACCTGAGGCGACGGGCAGAGTTTGAGGAGGTCTGGGGGAAACGAAAAAAAACGCTTTTAGTGTCGACTTGTTGCGCTCGAAAAGTCGAGTTTGGATTGCAGGAAGCGAATTTCGAGCGCTTTTGGAAGTTTTGCAGACTCGCTTGTGTGTGTTTTTGTACCGCTTTTGTTCTCGCAGAAGAACCGGGCTTCACTCATTTTACACGATTCACTCACTCGACTCAGTCACACACTCGACTCCCTCACTCCATCAACAACCGAGAAGTTTTTACCCGAGTCTCGAGTGAGTTTTGCAAGACTTTTTATTTTTTTCCCCCCTTGTTTTTTGAGGTTTTTAGCGTTTGTTTCCACGGAGCTGGATTTCACAACGTTAGTCATGGACAAGCTGGATTTCGCTTCCGAGGATTACTACTGAAATAGTGTTTTATTTTTATTCTCTTTTTCTCCAAATGCTGCCCGTGAACTGAGCTAACACTTGTTTTTCATACAGCAAGCTACAGTTCCCAAATCCAGCACGTTTTTGGAGGGATTTTAGCGCATATATCTATCTATCTATCTGTGTGTGTGTATATATATATAAAAAAAACACTCTCCAGAGCCAACATGCCGCAGTTAAACGGAGGCGGAGGAGACGAGCTCGGGGCGAACGACGAGATGATCTCGTTTAAGGACGAAGGCGAGCAGGAGGAGAAGACAGCCGAGAGCGTGTCCGCCGAGAGGGACCTGGACGACGTCAAGTCGTCGTTAGTGAACGAGTCGGAGAATAACAGCAGCTCGTCGGATTCGGAGGTCAGTCTGAGCGTTCAGGAGGGGGGTTAAAATAAATCAACCAATACATCTTAACACACAGCCCTAATGTACGAGCTTAATTGTGAGTCAGAAAGAAAGAAAATTGCGCGTGCGTATTAAGCACGCGAGGTTCCAGGTTGCCATGGTGACCCAAAACCGCTCCTGTTTAGCCTTTTCTGTATAGATTAAGATATAATGGCCAAAGGTGTAATATCAGCGTGTTTATCTATTTATTTTTTGTTTCTCCATAGCCGACTGAAAGACGCCCACCACCTCGTTCCGACATCGAAAGTTACGAAAAAGCCCGAGAGTGTTTTACCGAAGGTAAGATTGGCGGTATTTTCAGGTTGTTCTCTCATATCCCCATTTGTCTAAATTATGTATATATTTTTTTCATCATGTCGCCTGGTCTTCATTTTCCCTTACAAAGCACTGAGAAGACAAGAAGATGGAGGTTTGTTTAAGAGCCCACACTACCCGGGTTACCCCTTCCTCGTGCTCCCGGACCTCACCAGCCCATATTTACCAAACGGAGCTCTGTCTCCAACTGCCCGGACCGTGAGTACCCCCTCACACACACACACACACATGCTCTGTTGTACACCACCCATGTCATCACTGTGCGCTGCTTTTAATGAGCCCACAGCACACGTTTCTAATGGCCCGTGTTACTGCAGCTCTCTGAAGTTTAGGGCTCTGTCTGAACTTCACACGGAGCATAAAGTTCAGCCGTGTGCACAGAGTACAGAGGGTTGCTACCCCGGTTACGGACATATTAACGGACATTTTAACATTTGATCAATGCACCTTCTTATTCGAAACGAATTTCTAAGACACTTTAGAGGTTGTGTCGAGCTTGCAGGCATATCTGTCGTTGTGGATGACTGTAAACGTGTCTGATTTGCACCGCATGTAGACTGGAGAGATAGTTCAGGCCACTATGTATTTTAAACCAAAAACTTTGTAACAATTGCTCTGTGTCTAGAGGAGCCGATTGTTAGTAGGTCTAACAGGTTTGTTCATTTTACAAACTTTTTAGCATACCCAAAACGCTGGCATGACATCCTTTTAAACATTGTCCATGTTCAAAAGGACATGTCATGCCTGAGTTTTAGGTATGTTAAAATGTTGTTGTTGTTTTTTTTTTTACCTTTAGTGCCATGCCATACTCCATTAATAATCGGATTGCTTAACCTCCATGTTGAAAGCTAACCCATTCAAAATAAGGCTAGATTTTGTTTAATATGCGTCTTCAGGTACAAGCAAACAAACCCAAAATAAACCAGCTGAACCTATTCGCCTGTTGAATGTGGTATGCACAGGCCTGTGTGTGTGAGCGAGAGAAAAGAAGTTATGACTTCATGTTTTTCTATCCGGAGTGATTTAGTGACAGGACACTGTCACGGTCTTCGCTTTGCTGGTGCCAGTCTTTGTCTCAGTGTGTCTCTTGCTTGGCTGTCATCCTCGTATTTGTGTGTGAAATGCTTGGGGGATGGAGCTAACACCATAAAAAGTGGACTCCAGTACAGAGCTGCCTGGCTGTTAGTTTGCCAGCAATTAAGTGTTCTGAGTTTGCTTGCTTGAGTTCCCCCCCCCCCCTCCCTTTACCCACAACTCCAGTTCTCATAAAATTCTTGGGTATAGTTTGTACTGGATGATTGGCTGGAAAAAAAAAGGTAAACTTTTTTTGTGTGTCAGGGTTTTATCCGTGTGTGTGTGTTTGGCTGGTTTTGTCTTGTGCGAGGCGTCAAGTTTTGGATGTTTGTGAAACCTCAGATGCCTCATTTGTTCGAGTTTAGCATCGTGTTCTGGGAAAGTTGACCAGCCCTTTTTTAGCTCGTGCACTGGCTTCTTTCATCATCGCTCGCTAAAGAACTCGGCGGGCATTCATGTCAGGAGAAAGAAAAGTTCAGGCCTCTGCAAAAGTGAAGCTTTCTTTTCTTTCTTTTCTTTTTTTTAAACATAAACTGCAAACCATTTCTACTAAATCTCTGGGTTACGCCACTATTTATTCCAAACCCACAAATCCCTCTGCTCGCCCTGAATCCCAAATGCGTTTTGATTGGGAGCAGCCAAGCATTTGACTGAAAAGTAGCACAACCCCCCCCACCCCTTTTTTTTCCTCTTCTCTTCTCTTTGCCAAACTCCTCCTGTTTTTTTTTTTAAAGCTCTCCTCGTTTCTCTCTCTCTCTCTCTCTCTCTCTCACTCTCCCCCTCCTTCCCTCTTCTAGTCCTCTCCATTCAATTACCGAGGCGTTAGGCCAGCATTGTTATTCAGAGGGGGTGCTTGATGGCTTCATTGCTGCGCTCCGTAGGCCCTCATTAGCGTAATGGCCTCTCCTTACGCGCTAGGTGCATACCTTTGCAGAGATCCTCTTTTGTTTCTTAGCATATACAAGGCTTTTTTTTTTTTTTTTTTTTGTAATCTCTATCACTACCTCTTCTCCCTCCTCCTTCTTTCCATCCACCATTTCCATACTTTGATAATGCCTCATGCGTGTGCAAAGTTTTTTTTTTTTTTTTTTCGTTTATTCCCCACCCCCAAAAAAAGGATTTTCTAGGTGTTCTTAGTGGTGTTTTGCATAGCTGTTAGACAAGTTTGCGAAGTTTGATCAGACATTGCAGAGGTGTCGTTTCAGGTCAGGAAGGCATTTTGTCACTGATTTAGACAAATAAGTCGCTTGATAATGTGCATTTTTTTGTTTTGTTTTGTGTTTAAATTCCTCACGCTTGGAACATTTAGTTTGCAATAAGCAGACAGACAATCTAATTGACTTGGTGCCAAAAGTTGTGTGTGTGAACTTATCAGATTTAGCCCAAGGTGTCAGTCGGGAGGTGGGGGGCTGTGTGTACCTGTACCGGTACTTGTGTGCGCGCGATTTAGACGAGCTTAGCCTGTCACTCAACACCTTTTCCGTCTGAGCTGTGACTTAGTCGCCCGAGTGACCGGCATTCTTTACATATTTACACACCAGTCTTAATCCGGGGCCCTCTCACACACTGACCCCAAGATGCAGCTGTCAAAATCCCACCAGGATTTTTCCAAACAAACCGGAGGAGGCCCTGCGTCTGTCCGCCTCTCCATTACCCGCCCTCGCCTTCTCCGTGGACGCAGACAGCCGAGGTTTGAAGCAAACGCACAAATACGCTTCCTGTTTGCCAGCAGAATAAGTATAAGCGTTAAGTCTGTGCCTTTAAAATTTTATAATTTTTTTTAGACCAGCTCATCTGGAATGCATGTAAGTGCATGTAAGATGTGTCAGGCCGAGATTTGTGATAGTCGGCTGGCAGAGATCGTTATTTATTTATTTATGTATTTTAACGCTTAAGTCGAAGGGCAGCTTGGCGCATTTATATGCTGCTCAAATCTGAACGTGTATCGTGGTCTCATTTGAGAAATCCTGATTTGTGTTCCCATGGAAGTGAAGAGGATGGAGGGGAATTAAACATGGCCGACAGCGACTCCAGCAGACCATATAGCATCTAATTTTCAAATTAACCGTGACGAGGTGTTGCTTACAGACTCAACACACTACAGGCATAACCCGAACGAGTCTAAACACAGATATGCAGAAGTATGATATTTTAGGTCCGATTTAAGAATCTTTACCGTGATGAAAGTTTCTTCTACGGACTGGTGATTTTAGAGTTCAGCTCAGCCGACACAGAGGTTAAGCGGCATTTCAGAAGCAGACAGTCGAATCAAAATGCCTCCTACGTTGATGCAGCGTGTTCTCCAGAAAACACCAAGACCTCCATAGCTCTCATTTTTCATCCCAAAAGAGTAACCAGTCTAGCTTGGAGAGATGTTTCAGGCTTGAGAAAGGGAGGGAGTGGGGGAGGAAAAAAAAAATCTGAAAGGCTGCCGTGTATCACAGTTTGGAATACCTGTGGGAGTTTGAGCAGGAATGTAAATATTGAGGCGTTAAAAGAAAAAGGCCATTATTCTCCTGTAACCTCTGCTTTCGTCGGCCCACGAGTCGCTTCAGAGCTCCTCATTGTGAGACGATTTAAAGAGAGAGACAGCATGGTGGTGTTTGTGCCTGCACACAGGTGTGCAAATACAACCGCTGTGTGACTTTTCATAATATAAAGCAAGTTGAATACGACAAGATAACTTCTTTTAGCTCCTCCCTAATGCTCCTGTCTTGTGGCACATTTGTCGCTGTTCTAGTCAAAGCGATATATTTGTTGTGTCTTTTTTGTTTTTTTTAAAGGCAACCGATGAATCACTTTTACAAATGGTTGCAGTCTAGCTTTTTTGCCCCCCAAGCTCGTTATGATCATAATGGGATCCTTTTCAGTGTTTTTACATATACATATAGCTTTGAGATTTAAGAAGTGGAAGCAATGCAACATTCCAAGACCCACCCAAAGTGACTCACCAGTTCACCATCCCCAGGCTTAACCTTGTTTACACTGTCGTCTTTATCCTACGAATGAAGGTGTAGAGAGATGCTTATTAGTTCAACATAAAACGTCTGAGCATGCATTGTTACAGGATATGAGGAAGAACCCAGGAGTAGTCAGTTAGTCAAGACTTTTTGTGTATGGGGGAATAGCTAGCAGCATGTAACTGGTAAGGAATGGAACACTCCTTGGCGCGCAGTTATAGGAAAATAATCAGCCAATGTAGTGGCGTGATAAAGAGGAGGCCTGTTCCATTATTGTTATTTGTGATGATTTTCTTACAAATTTCACATCTTAATGTTTTTTCCCTCCATCTTACACAGCATCAATGGAAGAAAAAAAAAGTCATACTTTTTACCCATTTATTGTTATTGTCATTGTTTCTCAAACATAGTTATAACACTTGTTTGTTGTGATATTGGGCTAACACTGGAGACTTCCATTTGTCCTTCACCTTATCCACAATTCCACACATTTTTACTAAACTTATGTTTCGGTACTGTTCTACAACCAGTGCATGAACACACATTGGCCATTATAGAACATGAATCAACACCTTTTAGACAATCAGATTTAAGAATTATACAGCGCTGTGGTTAAAGTTACCGCAGCATGAGCGAGGAATTCCTAGTTGCCAAATTTATTTGAAACGAATTGAGTTCAGCATAAGTCACCTCAGTTCATCTCGCTTCACCATGTAACAATGGCATAAACGTTGGCGCCCACACTCACAAACAAAAGCGGCCACTGGAATCATTTGTGCACCGTGTTTAGTCTGCAGCGCACGGTAGGAGGGGAGGGCGAAATCTCCACATCGTTCTCCTGGTCCATCAGCATACCTGTGCTGCTGAACATCAGCGATGCTTAAGCTTAAACACGTTTCCACTCCCGCTTCAGATTTTAGCATGTTATTTTGCCTGCTACTGATGGAATGTCCTTTGTTTTAGTTTCGTTCTGTCCTTTGGTTTTGGTGGTGTTTCTCCAATATGCATGAGGATATAGTAAGGGGAGAAAGTTTTACTGGAGGTATTTATCTACATTCTTTTTCAGTTTTGCCCCAGAAAAACACTGCAGCCTCCTTTAGCTCTCCGCTCCCTCTCTGCCATTAGATATTCCGTTTATAGTCCTGCACGGCTTTCCAAGAGCATAGCCCTTCAGGAGGGATTCAGCCTCTCTCTCACACACACATTCACCAATGGCTCCCATCGTCCTGTCACGTCCTTTGAAGTATTTCAAGTAGAGAACGTGTATAAATTTATTTCCTCATCAATATATTAATCCGAGGCGGGTGTTTTCGGTTTGCCGAAAGAAACCCTGCCCTCTTTTAGTCTCCCCTGACAGCCTGTGTCAGTTTGTGGTTTGTTTGTTTGCTGTTTTCTTTTTTTTTTTAATTTTATTTCATTATTCCTTTCTATGAGACTCGTCACATCTCGATAAAGAGTGTCTGTCAAATATTACCAAAAATTTAATAACCCAACATCCTTAACACTACCTAAAGCGAATTCCATGTTTGCGTCTCATCTCGGTCTTCCCATCCTTCACATAAACACTGATTGCAGTTTTAAGAGCATGTAAACTTACTGCACTTGCCCAGAGCATCGTTTAACAGCGTAGAGCAATCCCAGCGTTCGTTAGCTGCTGTGCAATTAGCAGAAGTCGACTGAAATCAGCGTTAGCTCAACAATTAAAGCCTCAAACACAATAAAGCCCAAGGCCTTTTCAGAGTCAGAGGCACAAAAGCTAATTCTGTGGCGGAGACGTCATTAGCATGAGAAGTGCAAATTGTCGCGAGTGCTTCAAGATTGTTGTGCGCAGAACTGTCGGGGCGCACGGACCAGAAGGGGAGGGTGGGGGGGGGGGGGGACACCCAAGTTTATAAAGCATATGTTTACGTTGTTTCTATTGATGTGTAATGGGAATAGTTTGGCATTTCGCATCATCAGACATAACGAGCGTGCATATCGTATACATGATACAGATACCAACTGGCACAGCGTGCGTGTTCTGTATAAGCCTATAGGTATGTGTGTGTGTTTAGGCACAGCTCATGTTTCTACTCTTGCAGATATCAGTACCCGTCACCCTTAGACGCCAAGGTTTGCCCCCCAGGGAGCGGGAGGGCCAGAGGGGAGATCCATCTCCGCCTCTCCAGGGCCGATAAGACCTCTCAGGCCTGATTGATAGCGTACCCTGCGTCCACCTCCCTTGTCACCCAAAAAAACGACTCCTCCTTATCCACCTCCTCCGCCTCAGCTGCAGCGAGAGCCTCAGGGGATGACGTGCGGCCCCTCGCTCCGAGTCCAGGGTTTTATTTCACGTGCAGAGGCATCTAGGCTCTTAAAAACCAGGGCACTAAGTGCTAGACTCCAGGCTAATAAAACAGGATTGTTCCGAATGGGGGGAGGGTGAGAGAGAGAGAGGAGGGGAGGGGTACACCTCCTAAACAGAGCTTCATCAGTCTGGTATTCCAACCAGATGGTTTCAGTTAAAGCTTAGCGGAGAGAGAGGGAGAGAAAGAGTGTGTGTGTAAGTGAGGGAGAGTGAGTGAGTGAAGTGGACAGAGTCTGAGAGATTTAGCTGTGATAGGAAGCTGCTTTTAGGTGCTGCAAGATAGAAAGAAGGGGCCCAAAGCGATAGCAACAACAGTCACCAAAAGCAGCCCACCAGACACCCAGAGACGGTCACTGCGCGCATGTGTGTGTGTGTTTCAAAGAACAGGAGAACCGCACGGGTGACTACACAGAGCAGGCAGTTTAGCAGTCTTAACCACTGGCATGTGTACAAGAAACAAGGACTCGCTTTATGCACACACGCCACTCCAGCGGCGTGCAGATTTAAAGCGCCGCTGCACTTGCCCGACAATCTGCCGACCGTCGGCGCTCCGTGCAGCGTGTGAGGAGGAGATAGAATTCCCTTCGTAAACGACACATCGGAGAGCAGGGTGTGCGTGAGAGAACGCTAAAGGCAAGCTGAGGAGTTTGCATATTTCCTCACGCATGTCCCCGAGTTGTTGTGTTAAGTAGGTTTCTTTTTGTTTAAACCTTGCGTCTGCGCTTCACTAGATGCAGCGAATCGACAGGCAGGAGCGTACAGGGTGTAGCGTCGAGCCAGTCAGCTAGCAGTGTTGATTGTACTTGAAGCGTTCGTGACATTGCAGGACGGATATTCTCACGATTCTAAAGTTTAAACCAGCGCTTTTCTTACTTTACTAAGAAGTGACTGAAGTCGAATGAAAGATCTGAGATGTCCTTTCTTAGCTCCGCCCTCTTCTTCCTTATACGAGCGATTAGATGTTTGTGGTAACAGTAATATGATAAGTCTGATTGTCTGCTCCATCAGCAGACCTGGACTGCATCCTAAATGCATCCTCATTCTTTTGCAATAAAGCGAGCATCGAATCAAAATCAGTGTCCTCCACGGCACGTCCGCACAACCTGAGCTGCTGAAAGGGATGAGAGATGGAATCAAGTGTCCAATTAAAACCGTATGCATGGTCTGGGATGAAACTGCTTGAAACTAGTACTGCAGAACATATAGTCTCTCTCTCTCTCTCTCTCTCTCACACACGGGTCACAGATGACCTGCGTAATGGGTTGCGCCGTCACTGACGTGTCGAGATCCTGCGCTGCGTCAGCTGTCATCACAAACCGGTGCCCATGTGACTCCAGCGTGAGCTTCAGCTTTATTTGGACCGTCTTTAGAACAGAACCGAAGGTGTGTTGTTTTAGTGAACATGGAGTTTGTGTGTGAGAGAGAGAGAGAGAGTGAGAAAGCAGTTGGGCAGTAGTGAGTAGGTGTGTGTGTGTTGGCAGGAGGAAAGCTGGCGCTGAATGGGCTCTTTGAGTGGCTCAGACTGTAATGTGTGTCAGGACAAAGGCCTCAGAGCAGCAGCTGAGACGCATACACACACACACACACACACGTACATACACGTACATACACTTACACTTTTGCTGAAGCTGGGGACTTGAACACTGCATACACATACACTAATCGCTGCACACACGTTGCATATCATCAGTGCAATGCTTTAATGTGTGTGTGTGTGTGTGTGTGTGTGTGTGTGTGTGTGTGTGTATATACACATGTGTGTACCTGTGTGCATCACCAGCCTCCTATTGAAAGCAGCCATGTCTGGTATTCAGCGGTGATAGTCCGGGGTGCCAATACTTTATTATTAGCTTCATAAACGAGTGAGATGTTAATCAAATGAGGGTCTTAGAGACATGTATAGTGTGTGTGAGAGAGAGAGGGAGGGAGAGAGAGAGAGAGAGAGAGAGAGAGAGAGAGAGAGAGAGCGCTCAGCAGGTGGGTTAGTTGTATATTTGCTGCTTTATGGGTTTTCCGTGAGGAGGCTGTCTGTGGCATTACACACGAGCTGCAGCTTCATAAAAACTCTCTTAAACTCCCACTAGCATCCAGCCTGTCTCGCTCACTCTCTGCCTGTCTCGCTCGCTCTGAATCTTTCACTCACTCTTTTTCTTTCTAACTTGCTTTACTCTGTGTTGCTTGCTTGCACTGTCTTTGTCTTGGTCTGTCTTACTCTGTCTGTCTCTCTAGCTTTCTGTCACTTTTTTCTTTTTGCTTCTCCTCCTCTTGCCCTTTCTTTCTATCTTTTCTTTTTTTCTTTGTTCTTATCCTATCAACTCCTGTTTTTCCTTTCTAAACCTGTGTGTGTATGTGTGTATGTGTGTGTGTGATTAGCCTTGCAGCCCTGCTGCTGAATACTCACTCTGTGAGACTAATTCGGGGTCAAAGTCTCTCTCTGTCATTTAAACATGTTTGTTTGCCCACACCTTAGCCTTACCTACACACACACACACAAATACACACACAGCGTCTTCTCAGGCTTACACACAGAACCCTAAGTTTTTGGTAAGATGTCACTCATCGCTTTTTTTTCTTCTTTTTTTTTCGGGGGTAAAGAGCGAAAGGTCAAGGTCGTGGGTCAGAGGCTTGAGTGGGTTTAGCGAGACCTTTGTCGTGTGTGTGTGTGTGTGTGTGTGTGTGTGTGTGTGTGTGTGTGTGTGTGTGTGTGTGTGTGTGTGTGTGTG
>JAQMYK010000039.1:29612581-29624894 GCA_030014345.1 Clarias buthupogon | reverse complement strand
TTGTAGAATGTAGAAAATAAATCACTAAACAAAAACAAAGACATTTGCAAGTGACCCCAAACTTTTGAACGGTAGTGCATGTGTGTGTATATAGGCGTGTGTGTGTGTGTGTGTGTGTGTGTGTATACCTTGTCCTGTAGCTGTGTGAGTTTGAGCTGCAGTGAGTCTCTCTGCTCTGTGAGTTCGGTCACGTCTCTGTGCTGCTGTTCTCGTGCTGAGGCCAGAACTCGCTCACACTTCGCCTGCCACTCACGCTCCACATCTGCCTGCAGCTGTGATAACTATACACACACACACACACACACACACACACACACACACACACAGGGATATGAGATTTTTTTCCTAAAATGTTATAATGTAGTAATAACTTTAATACAATATTAAGCATTTCTTAGACACACACACACACGACCTGCTCAGCAGCTGCCTGGTCCGTGTTGGTCCGGGTTTTCCTCAGCTGACTCCGCAGTTGGTCCATCTCCACCTGACTGCTCTTCCTCACCTCCTCCAGCTCCTCATCACAGCGCTGCCTCTCCGCCTGCCACTTCCTCTTCCTGTCTGACAAAGTCTAACACACACACACACACACACACACACACACACACACACACACACACACACACACACACACAGTCTGAGTGATAATGTTCCTGTGGAATTTCATGTCGGCGTATGTAAAGACGCCCTCACTCGCTCCAGACTCTCTTTCTCGCTCTTCACGTCCTGCAGCTCCTCGTCCAGGTTGCTCAGCTTCAGCTCCAGCTCCTTCCGCTTCTGCTTCTCGCCTCTGTACTGCGCCTGCGCCCGCTCCGCCGACTCCTTCATCTCTAAAACGCACACACACACACGGATAACTCCACCAGCTAGCTCGTGTGAGCGATGATCCGAGTGAACGATGTGCGGGAGGTGGACGTTTCCTCACCCTGCAGCTGGGTCTCTGTAGCCGCGAGCTGCGCGCTGTGCTGCTGTGCCTCCTGCAGGGCGGCGCTCAGGCTCGACTGCAGCGCCGCCGCTTTCTGACGCTGCGCGGTCAGCTCCAACTGCAGCTCCGACACCCGCGCTGTCGAGCTGGCTAGCTCATCCGTCAACCTCGCCTGCAACCATACACACACATACTTGTTCCACTTTACCAGCAGCACACCAGCGCAGGAGAAACAGACATCATGATGAGAATGAGACTAAACTAAGGACTCGGTGATGGACGGCTGTGTGTCGGCTGAAACAGAACTCGCAGCTGATGGACAAAAACAAAAAAACAAAAATGGTTTTGAAAAGAAGCAAAAAATAAGAGGGATGAGAAGGAAGGCGGCAGGGACGAGGACGCTCACCTGGCTCCTGCACACGTCCTGTGGCAGTGCATGCTGGGAAAAGAAAGTAGTCACTACTACCACCAAAAAGTGTCCCTCAGCCAATCAGATTAACCCGAATAAGTTGCATTCCAGTTTCCTGGGTTCAAGTTTTAAACAGTGAAACATTTCAGTGTGTAGAGAGAGAGAGAGAGAGAGAGAGAGAGAGAGAGAGAGAAAGATGTTTTTTTTTCGGCTTATCTAATTGCATTTTTTGTCCCTCTGATTTTGAGTCTCGACTCCACTTTACGTCTCCTTCTTTAATCAGAGAATCTCTTCCTCCAGGTGTGAACGTGTCGCATCAGTCCATGTGTAACTGCAGCGTGAGCAAGAATGGACGCCGCACTGTGTGACTGGCTCGAAAGAAGAGCAGCGTGCAGTCATTCGTGTTTGTTGTGGTCTGACGGTGAACCTGGTGCCGAAACAACTCACGGACGAGCACAAACAAAATTTAGATTTTCGATCCTCTAAGGAAGGTGAAAGTTTCTTAAAGAGAATCATTACCGGTGATGAGACACGGATTCATCACTACGAGACAGAGAGTAAACGTCTCCAACACATAACGTCTGGAACGGAAACATCCTCAATCACCGACCGAGAAGTTGTTCAAAAGTCAAAACCATCAGCTGGAAAATTCAGCAACGCTCACAGTTTCTTGGGGGGATTCTCAAGGGCCAGAAGTATTGGAACACCACTAGGAAAAAGGCTCGACAATCACCAGTGAGCTCGTTACAGTGAGACGCTTACTGAAGAGCTGAAGACTAGACTTCGGATTAAACACAGAGGACTGATATCCGAGGGCGCCGCGATCTAGTTAGCTAGTTAAGTTTCTGATCATTTATGTTACATGTATGGAGCACCTTGGTGCTGGAGGAACATCGTTTCGTTTCACTATGGACCAAACTGACACTCTGCAAAAAACTTTATAGTCCTGATGTCACTCTATCAGACTTCCACCTGTTCGGCCTCCTGAAAGCAGAACTACAAGGACGAGGATTCACTTCTGATGAAGGAGTTCAAGAAGGTGCATTCGTGGCTCACAGCTCAGTCTAGAATAGTTTTTAATGAGGGAAATCGAGAGCTCGTCGACAGATGGACGAAGGTAATTGAAAAGCCGGGGGGGGATTATGTGGAAAAACAAATATATTATAATTTTTTTCCTTTTCTAAAAGTTAATTCTAATAAACACCAGAGTGCCAGAGTGAGGATCATTTTTGTCTCTAGTCGTGTGATTAAGTCCGATGTTAAGATTTTCATATTAAAAAAACTTCAGGTTTTTCTTTTCCTTTGTTTTTTGTTTTTTAAAAAAAAAAACATTTTATTTTTTTGTTGGATGTGCCACCTTTTACAAATTCTTTTTAACTAAAGAAACATTTAATCTTTTGTTTAAAAGTTCAGCCGTGATTAACGATTCCAGATTCAAAATATAAGCCGAGTCCATCTTTAAAGCGTTTCAGTGTCCTAGTTCCAGTGCAGTCGTGTTTCGCACCTTATCCTGTTCTGCCTGGAGGATCCGGGCCTGGTTCTGCTCACTCGTGTTCTTCAGAGAGTCGTTCCGCTGCTCCATCAGTATATTACTCTGCTCCATGCACCTACACACACGCGTACATAGGAAAACAAAAAAAAACAAAAAAACAGGACAACACAATGATGAGGTGATAACTTGAGAGTCAAAAATAACCTGCCATATAGAAATAATCAGATTCTTCTTCAAAATAATGATCATATTAGTTCAAAGGAATTTTAACTAAACATCAAGTTAAAACGAGGCACGGTCAAAGTTCAACCTCTGGTTCTGGTTGATGAGTTCTCCGATCTTGCGGTTCTGCTCTTCGATGCGCGAGCTCTTCTCAAACACTTCTTTCTTCAGGCACTCGTTTTCCTGAAAAGAGATAAAACACACACACAGAGCTGAGAATTCCTCTGACTGTTGGACGTTCTTGACGGAGGAGACGATGCGACAGGACGATCGATACCTGGATGATGCGCTGGATGGTGTTCATGATCATGGTGGTATCCATGGAGACGTTGGACAGACCCAGAGGGAGCCCGCCCTGCCTGTGCAGCTCCTCCACCTGACAGGACGAGACGCAGCGTCATTCTACATACAAACTCTATAACTCTCTGTAAATAACGCCAACACAAACTTCGACTCTTATTAATTATTATTTTAAATAATCAGATTCTTTCCAAAATAGAGAATCGCGTCTCTCTGCTTTTAGTTTTTTTTTTTTAAATCACGTAGCGCATCATCACAGCGGTTAACAGAAGCGTCTCGAACCTTGGCAGCTAACTGGTCCACTTTATCGCCCACTTTGCTGACGGCCAATCGGATCTCGGTGTTGTGCTGCCGGGCCTCCGTCATCAGAAAGGACGTGACATCACCGCTTCCTGGAGAGCAAAGAAACGGTCACTGCCAATGTTTTAAGGACCAAAAAAAAAATTATTATCCCTATGTAACGATCACAACATGACTTTATTTAAAAACAACAAAAAAAAAAAAAACAGTGTGCGCTGTTAATTGTGTGTGTGTATGTGTGTTACCTTGGTAAGGGACGGTCTGTGAGGGGTAAATCTGTCCCACCGGTTGTAGGTGAGAGGAAGCCGTAGTGGTCTGAGAGTAAGAGTACGGCTTGGAGGAGGGGGGGGGGGATAAGAAGAAAATTTTAAAACCCACCTTAAATATACATTAATTCATAAGCACAGTACAATGATGGAAGGAGTCTCCAGTGTCAGTACGTCAGAGGTCACGTTGTAACGTACACACACACACACACACACATCTGGAGGTAGTGTATAATCCAATACACTGCTCACCTGGAAGCCGTGACCTGCCACAGACATCATGGGCTGGGGACTGGGCGTTGCCATGGAAACAGGCATCAAAGCTGTTGCTGTAGAAGTGAGAGTGTGAAATGATGTCACAGGGTTTACCGGAGCCAGAGCGGCTCGACTGAATCGATCGTTTGGAAAAGAGGACGATGCAGAAGTGTGTGTGTGTGAAAGGTGTGTTTGTGTGTGAAAAGTGTGTGAGAGGTGTGTGCTCACCCTGGAGTGAGGCCGAAGGTCCAGGTGTGAGGTGTACTGGCTGAGGAGAAGGTACGGGAGGACGCTCTTTCAATCGGGATGCACTCGGGTCCTACGATTCGCACACGTACACACAAGAGACGCATTAGATCACAGCTCATGAGAACTTGTACCCCTTTTCCAGCAAGGCGGTTCTGGAGCTAGTTCAGGGCCCAATTTCTAACCAGGCAGCCGAAGCTCAATGGTGGCACCAACACTTTTCTGGGCTAAAAAAATTTTTTATAGTAATAGTATTCGTAATAGTATGAGTAACTGTTCATACCTCCAGTTCAGAGTCGCTGGACTCGGCTTGCGAGGGTGAGGATGCCGGACCTGCGAGGAAGGGCAGCATGGGCTGACCCATCTTGGCCATGCGGGAGATGAGCTTGGCTTTGGTGGCATCTGGATTCTGAGGAAAAAGAAAAAAAAAAAAAGAACAAAAATGTGTCAATGACGTGGTAATAAAACACATCTAATGAATCGTCTGTTTAAACTCCAGCACTGTGTATAGAGCAGGTTTGAAATGAATCGTGGCGCTAAAGCACACTGACAGAATTTACAAATTTACGATTCTGAAATATATCCAGAGTTCAAACTGAGGAGAAAAAGATTCAAATTCATTGAAGATTCGAGAGATTCATATTGTAAAAATGACTTAAAGTTTCAAAAGATTCAAAGAATCATAGTGTAAATTCACTGAAGGGGTTCGAATGAGTCAGTTTAATTGAGATCTTTAAATGGTTTGAAGATTTCTGTTAGAAAAGATTTGACTATTCAAAGATTCAGATTGTGAAAGAATTCACAGACTCGGATGGTAGAAATGTTCACAGATTCAAATTAGGAATTGATTCAGTCTATAAAAGGTTCAGACTGATGAAGGATTTGAAACTTAATCTTAAACTGAATCAATTCAGACGTACGTGACGGAAATTATTTAAAGAAATGATTAAAAGATTTCCGGAAATTCAGACAAAGATTCAGATTTTAAAAAGATTCAGAAAGACAAATTGTGAAGACGAGCTCAAAAGCTCATGGTGATTCTTCTTTTATTTTGTAATTAATTCTGATAAAACATTTTATTTAATTAGGACATTTTTGATCTCAGCCAGTTAAAAAAAGAAAAAAGAAAAGAAAAGGCTACTCACTGCTAGTTGCTCACTCAGCGAGTTGGACTTGGCTCTTAGTGGTGGTTCACTGAAAAAAAGAAAAGCATCAAAATCAGACGAAGGATATACCAGGAAAATTTTATTTTTTTAAATGAGGACTCCAACCCCTGAGCTGCTCGTACCCCGCTCTACTGGCTGCTGGAGTGAAATCTGGCCCCAGACTCTCCACGCTGGGGGCAGGAGAGGGGACCGCAGTGTCCCTGGAGCTCACGGAGGTCCTGTCAGAGCCGGTGTCCTTAGCAAACTTCACCTACACAGTCCCACACATTCATGCAACATTATCAAAATATAAAAAACAAAAAAACAACAAAACAACACATCCACTAAGAGTTTGTTCTCTTTTCTCACCCGACGAATCTCCGCCTCAAACACCAAAGTGCTGTCTGGAGGGATTCGACCCGGGACGCCCTGCGAACCGTACGCCAGAGCCGGGGGAATCACGAGGAGACGGCGTCCTCCTTTACGCATGTTCAGCATGCCCTCCTCCCAGCCCTGACACACACACACACACACAGCGAGAGAGAGAAAGTTAGTTTTATTTTTTATATATATATATATATATATATATTTTATTTTTTTTTATTATTTTTTTAAATACTCTCACCACCTTAATTACACAATCACTGGAGATCAACATCATGCTCACCTTAATGACTTTTCCAGAACCGAGCTTCATCCTCAGAAGCTTGTCCTTATTTAGATTAGAGTCAAACATCTGGAGACACACACAATGTAATGTCAGAAAAAATCTATAATAAATAATAAATTTTTTAAAAGTGAGAGAAACATTATCGCTCATGTATGATGTCACAAAACAAGCTTAGATCATGTCGGATACCCATGATTCCCACTTACTGGGACAAACAAATAAAAAAAGAATTCACGACTGAATAAAAAATCCGGCCTTTATTCAGAGGCAAATGTTTTGGTCGTGAACCGACTTGACGTTTCACTGAATATGTTTGCGTATATGTATGTGGTTCAAATGTTGCAGTTCCTCTCCATAATTCTACAGGTGGTGCTCTCTAAACCACCTCTCTCCATTTTGAGGTGTTAAAGTGTCCTCCCTATAGTCCTTATCTCACTCCATCAGACTTTCACCTGTTCGGTCCCCTGAAAGCAGAACTACGATTGTAGTGAGGAAATGAAGACAGCGGTGGCTCGCCGCTCAGCGCAAAACATCTTTTTTAATGAAGGAATATGAAAGCTTGTGGACAGATGGACAAAGTGTATTGAAAAGCGAGGAGCAGGCAGCATCCCATGTGGTAGGAGCTAGATATTTGCCATGTTTTAAAATACGTGGAATCAGCATGTTTACAAAATCACGGCACTAACAGTATCGCGATACAGATCGAATTGGCACCTGGGTATCGTATAGGCACCTGGATATCGTGATGATATCGTACCGGCTCATCCCTGGCGACTCATCCCCCTAGTTGTCATGGTAACACTACATTCTCCCAAGCACCTACTCTAATGAGCCTGCTAATTATGTTTTATTTATTTTTAGATTTTTTCCCGATTTGCTCCCTAATTTAGTCTTGTCCAATTCCTCCCCTCCACATTAAGGCTACTACTACCACTCAGTCGGGAGGGCCGAAGACTATCACGTGTTTCCTCTGAACCACGTGACGGCAGCCGACCGCATCTTTTCAAACTGCTCGCTCACGCTGTTGCGCTGTTGTGGGCGGAGTAACACACTCGGAGGACAGCGCTATCCGCTCCTTCCGCTTGCGTGAGCTCACAGATGCCCCTGATTGGCTGTAGAGCCGTGATTAATGTGGGAGCGCAAGTACCTCTCATCCCTCCCTCTATCCCATCCCTCCCTCATCCCTTAGTGAAATAAATCTTCACTAAGAGTTATCTTGGTAGCCGTCGTACCTGCGAGTTATAGTTACTACACGTAGCCGGACTCATTAACTGCGGTAACAGAGACTACTGGGGATAAAAGAAGATGGAGGTGGATCAGAGCTTCCAAACTTGCCTGTTAGATTTAATAGAACTTGCTGATTTTATGAGAGTGAGTCAAAAATTATCCGCACTCTGGCTGTAGAATTTTTTTTTGTTTTTAGAGAAGACAAATACATAATTTTTCTCCTCGCTTTTCAATACACTTTGTCTATCTGTCCACAAGCTTTCATATTCCTTCATTAAAAAATATGTTTTACGCTGAGCCGCGAGCCACCGCCGTCTTCACTTCCTCACTACAATCGTAGTTCTGCTTTCAGGGGACCGAACAGGTGAAAGTCTGATGGAGTGAGATAAGGACTATAGGGAGGACGCTTTAACACCTCAAAATGAGGTTTTTGCAGAGTATCAGCCGTGTAGGCAGAAGTGAGGCCTAACACTTGAGTGAACTTCTCCATCCATTCATACACTCACTTCTTCAGGACAAAAAACTACATTCTGTATATTGTGTTCGATGGTCTTTGATAAATAACAGCACCAGACCACCGAAAAAAACAAAAACAAATATAAATATAAATGTTTTATTGTTTATTTTGTTTGTTTATTTTATACAATGAGGTTGGACTTTTATTGTTGTATCCTGTTTTATTTAAATTTATATATATATATTTCATTTTATTTTCTTATTATTGTCTGGTTTTATAATCTGCAGCTATTTTAGGATTGTATAGCACTTGGGTCAACTAAAATAAATTTGACTTTGACTTGTAACGTTCCAGCAGAACCTTGGATTGCGAGTAACTCGGTCTGCGAGCATTGTGCTAGACGAGCAAAATCTTTGAATCAATTTTAACTCGGTCTTGATATACGAGTAATGTAGTGCGCATGCGCTTTGTCCGCCGAGCATCACGTGATCACAACTGAGCCAATGGTTCTTCTTCTTCAAGCCTAGATTAATTTGGTTAATCCGTTATTTTAATGGGGAAATTCGCTTTGATATACAACTTTACGCAAGCACGGTTTAACTGTACATACAAATCACAAACAGGGGCGCCATTTTCGCTTGCACTGCAGTTACAAATAACCCAATGTAAGGGGTTTACACATTAAGACAGTAGCCTTGAATGCAAAGTGCTGATAAGACGCTGATAAGTTTTACTGGAGTCTAACCGGAGTGCGGATCATTTCTGACTCGCCTTCATATGTTTCTATGCTATAACTGACATGAAACACTATTTTATTTTTTTGTTGTTGTTATTAGCAGAATATACAAATCAGTAAGACATGAGCAACGATCAGGACGGCGTAACAACAGTGTTCCCACCTGGCCGATGGTGCGGTTCTGCAGCAACCATCCGGTGTAGGCGACCTCCAGAGAGTCGCCATTCTCTACACCCTGACCCTCCCCGGGAACCAGGTCCTGAGTCACCGGCGCCTCCAGAGAAGAAGCGCAGTTCGCTTTAGCCAGACACACCTGAAATAATACACACAGGATGTTCGACTTAAATCTGCACCGTGTCACCATCACCTGCTTTACTCCCAGCCTTCCAGGACTAATCATGAGGAGGGCGGAGCTTAGGAAACGGAGCATCCCATAATAATATGGTCTGCTACAATCGGACTGTGCTGATCAAACGAGCACTAAACCAGATTGCGCTCTAGCTCTTCACCTCTTTGCAGAAATCTGTGGCCACTTTCTCCGACTCGAACATGAGAGACCAGTTCTGCCTCTGGTCATCATAAAAAGTGCAGTAATTACTGGGCTGGACCTGAGACAGGGAATAGAGACAGAAAGCACAAGACTGGATGAGAAGACGGGGACACCGTGGAGAGATTCAGGACTATATATATCGCAGAGGGTGGAGAGGTGACCCACAGTGAAGGAGAAGCCCGAGTGGATCCTGGCTGCAGTCACTGGTTTCTGTTGGCTGACATACAGCAGGAGTTTATACTGGAAAAGGGACAGAGAGAGAGAAGAGCGTCCATTACAATCTTATTCTGTCTGAAAACCAGTTACAATTTACACGGTTTAATCTGACCAGAAAAAAAAATCCTTCTTTGTTAATTTTGTTAGATTGGTGTATATCGTAAATAATCTCGATTAGCAAGTGTGTGTGTGTTTTTGTGCAGTACGTAGTGTAGTATATGCAATAAGATGCAAAATTGTTGATCACTGCAACTGCAGAAATGTAGGCATGTTTATGTTTAATCATTAGAATTCAACAGATTAAACAATTAGTAGGAGCGACAATGTTGGTTTTGCATCATATTTCCCCGTAGCTGTCACACTGCACTGTTTTCCACACTGTATTTTACTGTATTCACTGTATTAGAGAGGCAAGAAAATGTCAAATTTATAGCTGTTTTTTTTTTTCTCGGTTTGTTGAAACTATTCTGCTTACGTAACTAATATTCCTGGGACTGTGTACTGCTAGAGCTGTTTAAAAATCTGCAGTCTTATCCAGTCATCATCTACAGCACTCAGGATCAGAGTGGTATCAGGAGATGCTGAGATGCCCGTCACTCTCCTGCCAGCTAGCGGACATTGGACCAAACCCCTGCTATGAACCTTGCGGGTGGTGGGTCCACGCAACCTGTCCAAATTGCTGTTTTGGGCTGAGCCTGTCCGGGTTCTATGGGGGGAAACCAGGTGCTCACCGGTGAACTCTGCCCCCAGGTCTGTGTCCAGGGGCAGGTCCCGGTTTTCCTGTTCCAGACAGGGTAACGCATATTCCGTCAAATTTATCCATAGCAGTTTTTATGGATTTACTTTGCTAAATCCATATCCATTTTGGGAGCCCCAGTAGAAGAGGATCACTAGATCACACAATCCCTTCTGCCATGACAAGGCCTGATCCAAAGAAGGTTGGCGACTTATCATAAATTATCAATTGACTCTTGTTTGTTAACGTTGTTCAACTATCTAACATACAGGCTCGTCCAAAAACATGGATTTTAATCGTCTTATTAATCTGTTAAATAATTCTAGGATTGTTGAGATTTACACGCTTGTTATGGACTAAATGAAAGTGTAAAGCGAGGTCTACACCCACCTCTTTGTCTGTGTGGTTTCCCAACACCGCAGCTCCCAACTTGCCTTGCTTCATATACTGTCCATTAACACTGCAAAAACACACACACACATCAGGATTTTTACAGACAGTCTGTACACACTCTTGTTTTTCTGATTTATGAAATGGTCGTGTGATTTAAAATGAAAAAAGACACCGTGCACAGGTGCAGAGTCATGTTAAAATAAATTTTTTTTTAGACATTTAGTTTGTAACTATAATAAAATTTGTTGCTCAGCTCTGCTGTCATTTAGAGGGGCGTGGCTCAGCAGTACCTCATTTGCATAAACACTGAAAATTTTAAGTATAAAAATAAAAATAAATATATATTCTGAGGTGTACTTTTTATGCGGAGCTTTAAGCAGAGTTTTAATGTATTAAAGACATACAGTCGAATATGGGACCTTTAGAGCAGGCGAATTTTACCCTGAAGGAGCACGTGTTAAAACAAGCACAATAAAAACTCTGCAAGTTCCTGCGGACTTCTTCATTAACTTAAATATTTATGATGATGATGATGATGACTACGACACTCACTATCTGTAAGCGTGAACGGCGGTGGCGAAGAGCACAGCTGGCGACCCGGGAGGAGGTGCGGCTTTCTGAGCAGGTGGACCTGGAAAACATTTCACAACATTATTCATAACTAAAATGTTATTAAAATGACATCAGACGCCAGGACATGTTCAACACTGAGAGTCGACTCTTTAAATCAAACATGGTGTTATTGGAATAACGACACTCAACCGTTTGGGATTCGTGGGAGTCGAGTCTCGTTGGAGGACCAAATGACTCACCAGAAAGAACCACAAACACAGTGAAACCTTTAACTCCGAGACTTCCCTCTGTCTGTGACCGATCAGAATATCACATGATCACTCAGTGTGAGTTTACTGAAGCAGCAGCACAAACACATGATGAGGGGAAACGGGAGGAAAAACTAAAATCTATACCCTTCTATCTCTCATATCAGATTATTATTGTTTGGTTTTTTGGTTTTGGTAAACGGACTAAACATTGATCTTTTTCACTGCCGCACTGGTTCCTTGTTTCATAAACTCATTTTGTCATTTGGTCACTTTGATGACTGAGGCCGTGTTTGTCTAAATGCGTACAGTTGGAATGAAGACCTTCCCTGGACAGCAAGACCAAAACGTTTATTTAGAGTCACCATCCTCAGAAATCACCAATTAACACCAAACATCACCTCAGATTAGAGCCGTTATGAAAGATTTACAGAGCAGAAGTAGCAGATATACATCTCAATATCAGAGAAATGTCTTCAGTTCGTTGTTTTACAGTGTAGAAAGCAATAAAAATCAGGAACGACCATGGAGTTAGAAAAGGTGTCCAAACTTTTGACTGGTTGCGTATGCGACAAACTTGCCGTAGAGAAAAGCGAAAGGTCCTATTCTTATTTATGAGCTCTACAATCAGCATCATGTTAATTAAAAAAATTAAAGTGACTTTGATGTGAGAAGTGAATACGACACTATTTTGCTGTTCTCATCAGGATGTCACAGCCGTGCTGCACTGAAACACACTCCCTGTTTAAACAGGGCAAGATTTTAATACATATTCTTAACGTGGGGTAATAATTTCACGCCTGCCATAGGAAAGGCCCAGCCGCACTTCCTCTACCTGAGCCAATCTTTCTCAGCAGCTTTTGGTGAAGCAGCTTTTTACTGTTGCGCGATAGCGAGTGTGCTGAACATATGGACTTATTGGCACATCACCTGTACCAGTTCCATAC
>JAQMYK010000039.1:29579082-29594642 GCA_030014345.1 Clarias buthupogon | reverse complement strand
TTATTATTATTATTATTATTATTATTATTATTATTATTATTATTATTATTATTATTATTATTATTATTATTTTATAAATAAAATTATTATTTTATTTATTTATTTTTTTAAGATTATACCTTAACCCTCAACTGCCCAGATATATAATAAGATAAAAAGATGTAAATATAGTAAATGTATCTACAGTATATATACTATATATACTATATATACTATATACTGTACTTGATATATATATACAGTATATATACTATATATAAATATATATTTTTTATTTTTACTATGTATGTATATTTATATATATATATATATAAAGTGTATATACTATACTTTTTAAGGTCCCAGATTCAAACCCCAACCACCAAGTTGCCACTGTTGGGCCCCTGAGCAAGGCCCTGAACCCTCAGCTGCTCAGATATATAATGAGATAAAAATTAAGTTGCTCTGGATAAGGGCGTCTGCCAAATGCCTATATTCAAGATTTGCTCTACCACAAAGTTGAGCAGAACAATAAAGGAATAAAGTGATCGATGCATAAAACAAACAAACAAAAAAATTATATACTACTGGGTGACCTAAAAGAAAAAGAAATTAACACTTTTTTTTTTTTTTTTTACAAAAATGTTTCTTCTTTGTTTTCTTCCACTATTTAATTAGACTTTTGGGACACTAGTATATTATATATGTACAGTATATGAACATAACAAACAACAAAACGTATAAAATTGATATATCAATTAAAACATTTTTCAGCCATAGCAATGCACCTAAAGTCTGTATTTTACCATAAAACTGCACCCTTTTGAAAACAACCACCATCCTGACCAGGTAAAAATAAAACTCCTGCTTAAATGGCTGCAGGATCCTGCCCCTGACACACACCCCTACCGTTCTTATCTGTTCATTAAGCATGTAGAAAGACAGGTATTTTCATTTGTATTCTCCAACATCTCTAATATCCAGATAATCTTTTGTTTTCTTCTTCATAAATCCGCCGCTCCAGGACGTATGATGCTTTCCAACCTCGGCCTGCGCGAGTAGTCAGGACTGAAGTATTAAAATGACCCTGCGCATTCCGAGCACTTTAAACACACCACTGAACGGGTGGCTAGCGTTGAATTAGCTACGCTCCAAATGCAGCTTTAATTTCAAAATATGCTAAGTGAAACCAGTTGCACACGGCCTCAAGAATGATGGCTGAGGATTTTTACACATGAACAAATATTTGTATGATTGTGCAGTAATACAGTGAAAATTGGCCTACGCTTACCTTAGGAGAGCTCGCACGCCAAAGTGTATGTTTGAAGGCAATCTTTCAGAACAATGTCTAATATCTTTCCAGACACCAACTGCAGTTGCCGCGCTATTCTTGGACGAAAAAAACGGCCGTTTGGATGAGTAAAGAGCTGTGTGGTTAAACACAACGTGGATGATTTTGATCTGCTTTTAGAGCACTCAACATGATGAGCTGTCATTTTTGAAGACATGATGATGATGATTAATGATTAAAAATTGAAAGTCAGTGTAAGGGAAAAGTACTGTACGGTATTGTACTACAAACCCACTACTGATTTATCCAAATCTGAAATGATCGGTTGAACTGGAGACTCCTTCCAAATTCAAACTTCCCCCCCAAAAAGTTACAAAAACATCACCTTACAGAAAACATCACCATAGCTACGATTATATGAATTCATTTGTTAAATAAGACATCTGTTTACTATTCGGCTTAGATTAAGTTGTGCATTCACCATACACGCTGTAAATGATCTGTTACTACGGCAACAATACCATATTAGAGCCAATACAGAACATTAACATTAATGAGGTGCAGCTTGGTACGCAAACCAAAGCAGGACCTAACAGGAGCGGTGTGAGGTTGTGTGCATGTGTGGGAGTGTGTACGAAAGTGTGTGTGTGTGTGTGTGTGTGTGTGTGTGTGTATCGCTTGCCTATTCTGACTTTCCCCTGCTGGTGGAAATGTTTGTCTGGAGCACTAACAATGGCTGGGATCGAGCCAGACTGTCCGAAATGCCAAACTGCCCCGTTTCTCTTTCTCACTCCCCCAGTCTCACTGTTTCATTCTCTTACTCTAAAACTCAAATCACTTACACACACACACATATACACACACTCACAAACTGCCCCTCCTTTCGTCCTCCTTCTTACACACACATCCTGCTTTTGTCGGTCCGGAATCTGTGGAATTTCAACTGCGGTCGCCGCCCATGGCGAATCCTGATACAAGGTGCACCTGACGAAACTGGCGATCTTGTACAAAATGAAGGGTCGCATGAAGAATTCCTACCACACACACACACCACACACACACCTGTTCACTGGTATACTGCTCTTCACTCATCACCTTCTCAGATCTGGGTCTCATATATACAGTATATATATGTATATATGACCACCCTCACTTCTGCACCATAAAACACACACACACACACACTGCATACATTCTCGAATCACTGTGTTCAACTGGATAAGCATCGAGCACCTGCTGCCTGCTTACCTACACCACACACTTGTCATTAACACCCACACACACACACCCACACATACACACACTCCTGTTGACATTACGGCAGCCTTCACTCTTCACCTTCCTCTCAGACCCGCTCGCGTATCTGAGTGTCCCTCTCATCCCGAGCGCAGCACGACAGGCCGGGGCGCGCGCCCACAACGCAAATGATTATCAGATTTTTTTCTGGCTACGATCACCATAAACAAGCACCGAAATCTGATCTTCCATCAGCATTCCTGCTCTGAGATCTTTATGAAGCACAGACCCTCGTCTACGTTACGTACAGGTCTTATTTTTAACATTCCAGGGTTTGATGTTTTGAATGTGATTTTCAAGCCAAATAAGGGCTCTAAGCTAAATCACTAGGACATACTTTATCGTATTAGGCGTAGCACGGAGATGTTAGTGCACTACTCCATGTCCCGAATAACCAATTCTGTCTTCATATACGGAAATATTCCCGGCATGAAAACCGTGCCGTTAGGACGATATTAAAGCCGTAATCAGTAATTTTGTTATTTGGGACTAGATTGTCTTAGAACAAAACAGCAAAGCTTTCTGATCTATCTAATCTCCAACCGCAAGAATGAGGTCAGATGTATCTTGTTACAAACGAGATGAAACTCTGATGGTATATGAAAACAACAAATTCAGTGAAGATTGGGCTTGTACAATACACATCATTAATAGAAGAAAAAAAAACAAGAATTTGCTCCACAAGTTGTCATTTATTTAGAGTTTTCTGAAATTAACACAAAATAACACTTTTGGTTGCCATCGGCAAGTTTTTGGCAGAATTCTGGTTGGATGGGTGACCACTCTACTTGGCAAAATTGCTAGTGTTCAATTAAATGTGTTGGTTTCCTGGCACGGACTTGACTTTTGAACACGCTCCAAAATTTAAAAAGCTTAAAGTTAGCCAGCTTTATCCATTCCACATCCAGCTTTGATGTGCCTTTGGGGTCATTGACCTGTTGGACCACTTAAAAAAGTGGAACCACATTTTAACGAGTTAGATGATGATTTGAGGCTCTGCTGAAGAATTCTGAGGTTCTCCTTCTCCTCCTTCATTATTACATCCACTTTGCACAGTACACCAGGTCTACTGGCGTGATACTACCACCACCATGCTTTTGAACACATTCCACACCTTTACTCCTTCAAGCATACCTCTGGTCAAAAACGTTCCTCCAGAAGGCTTTTTCTTTGACCATGTGTTCAGCTTTCATCAAGCTTGAAGGTGTGGACATTGGAGGAGCAGCTTTCAGTTCATGGCATTCTTATATCTTGGTGGTTCCTGTGTTGTTCCTGACCATACAAAACTATTTTCTCTCAGCAGATGGTGACAGTTTGGGTCTTCTTCTGGTCGTTTTACCTCCAAATGACCTCTACATGTACTTATGTACAACATTTTGAACTGATCTTGGAATCTTTAATTGGCAAGAAATGACTCCTAGACACATTCCTGACGTGAATCTACCATCCTCTTTCTCATATTTGCACTGAGCTCCTTTGACTCCTCCATTGTCCTGTGTCTTGGTCAAGCCAAGCAATGAGTGCTATCAAACAAACCCTTTTTATGTCGGACAGTGAAGCTACCAACTAGACTCCATCATCATTACTAACAGGAAGTTCAGAAGGCTTGGACTTAGCAAATTAAGACAAAAAGACATAATAGGACCCATGGAGTTAATAACCTAATACCCTTTGTTTACTCTTTGAAATTCAGAAAACTCTAAATGAATTCTGAATTAAGTAAGTTGTGCAATTATTCTGCCCCATAAGAAAAAGTTCAAAGAAATTAATCCAAGCCCAAAATTGATAAAAGGATTTAATCAGGAAGACACTGATATGTCTGATCAGATACATCAGATTCAAATAAGCCTTCTTCTTCTTGCTCAGAAAGGTAGCTTATTCATGATCAGAGTTTTGGAAATGTAATGCCTAGGTCCTGCCTGACCTATTGCAAAACAAAACACCTTTTAAACTCTTTTAAAAGTGACAATAGGAATGTTTGGCTTTTCCTTCCAAAACATGGGAACCAAGTTTTCCTGGAACGCTGCCCGCCTCTAGGAACTGCTGCAATGGAGTTCTGCAGCTTGACAGGAAGACCTTCTAGCAGAAGGTGTGTAAGGATAGTGCAGTGTGTGTGTTGAGAATTTGTCAAGAGCCTGTTGAGTTGTTTATGGGGATTTCCTTCTCCATCTGCATCACCACTTCCTATTACAGAGGAAAGCCATACGGCCGAGCGGGAGTTCCCTCCTCACTTGTTCCACTATAACGCAGTAGTGTCTGTGGAGCAGGAGTTCCCAGCGCTGGTCACTGGGTTCCTTTCGTTTAGTGCTTTCCCTGATCTCAGAAACAGCGCTTGATTTGAGACAGGGTGTAGCTACTCAATAAAAACCCGTCCTCAAACCTTTTCCATGTTGTGTAAATTAATGTTACTTTTCAATATTGCTCTAGATTTTGGATTTAAACACTGACATGCTACGAATGACTTTATCTACAACTTTAGGAACAATGGCCACTGGTTTTGTAGAAATGTCCTGCCACAGATGCGGTTGCCTTCACTGTATGTCCTCCCTCAGACGCCCTAAAACCTGGCAGGAAAAATCACTATTGTGGGTCTCACCCCTGGGGACCATTTCTCGAGGCACAATGCACAGGATGATGTCTTTTGGCACACTGACTTATGAAGGTTCAATGGTTAAGGCATTGGACTTCTGTTCAGAAGGTCCCAGGTTCAAATCCCACGACCACCAAGTTGTCCCCGTTGGGGCCTTGAGCAAGACAAAAGTATAATATATGTGTATAATAAGATAAAAGATGTAAGAAAAGTTCTGGGAAAAGTTTTCTGCCAAATGCACGGTCAGTGCTCATCTGTTGGCTTATTACAAAACTAGTCTCAAAACCTTGTGACCTTCAGCCACAGGGGTTAACAAGTCCAAATGTGTCAGGAATCCCAAATCAAATATTCAGATTAGATGAAATGCTGTGGTTACCCCAAACTGGATCAGCTGAAAGAAGATATCTGGAGTCTGAGTATGAACCCATGACCAAATACCCTTACTGATTAGTAATTCTGTGTAGGAGATTTTTTTTTATCAATTAGTATCACGCACTATCATGCCATAAAATATGACAATAAATCACAAAACATCACAAATCCAATCAGATAAGAATCCGGTTCTTCACATAATATCACCCCCAGTACTCACTAAACTTCCTCAGTTTCACTTCCAAGAAAACACTAGCATAGTATTGACTCAACTGATTTGACATGACTGCATGAAGCGTGCTGTACAGTATGTTTGGTAAATCTGAACTAAACTGAGCCAAAGGACCGAGCTGTAGCACTACTACTACTCCCAAAGAACAAGAAGAGAAAATAAACTCTGAATGTGATAAACAAAACGTTTTCAAATTAGATCTTATCTACCTATTTGAGCATTAATTTAACACCCACACTGGATTCTCTTAATATCATTTTTGTCGAGTAAAACAGTGTTGCAGAGTTAAGCTACACTACTAGCTACATCCTCTAGGGGCAGCAGTGGTGACTCAATGATAGGGTTCTCACCCGCTATGACAGCAGAATTCCGGAATAATCCGCCAGTGTATTGAGAGCTGATCCTACGCCCAGAATAAAAACCAGTGCCAAATCAAATGTGCAGATCACGTAGCCTGAAGTGGCGACCCCTAATGGTAGAAGCTGAAATAACATCTAGCTTTATTCTTTATTATACAAGTAAGCTAGCTAGCAAATAGTTTAATATAAATGTTTTTTTTTTATTTTTTTTTTTATAATGGTAGAGTCGTATTGTAATTTTGAATTTTATGTATTTGTGAAAGCTACAATTCGGCCACTGCTAACACCGCTTACGAAGGGTGTGTTAAACCACTCTTTGAAAGGCAAAGACAAAAAGGTTAGTTTTTCGTCTTTTCCACGACCCGTTGTTGTTGTTTCTAAATATATCCAGAATTTATCCCACATGAAATGACTGGAATTTTTTTTTTGTCATATTAATGAACCAGCCTGGTTTGCCAGAGCCTGGCCATCTGTGCAGGACCATTACAGATGCTTATATTACAAACGTCCATCATCCATTAGGTCCAGCATTTATGCCACGTTATCTGAAGGGCACCGTGACACATCGCAGTTATACAGCTCAGACGTAAACTACATTACATTCTGGCTTAAACTAGGATTATTAACAATCAGGAGGCAGCATGTGATGGTGCTACTCATGGTTTTAATCAGTTTGTTCTTATCATTGGCTGGAGATTGTGGTTCGATTTGTGTATTTCACAACAGTTAAATCAGTGCAGTGTACTAACTGGATGTTTTCTTTTTCTTAGCACTATTACCTAACTGAAATATCTGTGCGTGTGTGTGTGTGTGTAAGAGAGAGAGAGAGAGAGAGAGAGAGAGACTTCCTTAGTCACTTTGCTCAATTTTCTGTGCTCTTATGTCAGAGTGGGCCTCTCTCTCTCTCTCTCTCTCTCTCTCTCTCTCTCGCCCCCCTCTCCCTCTCTCTCCCTCTCCCTCTATAAGGTGACCCGCTCCAGCTGTGATCCTCCATAAAGCTCCACGAGCCACACACTCACACCGGCTCTCTGACTTCTAACCAGTCAATTCCTTAAGCAGGAACTGGAACACACTGGAAAGATAAAGACAACAGCAATAACAAAATCAACATCAATAAACCGAGGAGTCTGGACATCCTGGATATCTGACATCTGGAACTGCTGGATTAATTATTATTATTATTTTTTTTTGGAATATTAGAAATTCTTCTTTTCCCTTTAGGACGCTGAGAAAATCTTTTCTCCAAGGAGTGTAAGGATGCAGGCGGTTGTGTGTGTAGTGCTGCTGGTTGTTCTCTGTGCTGCTGGAGACGTGAGTACACAGGATCCATTCTGTAATCTGTTTTTTTTTTTTTTCCTTTTAGTCAGGCTCCTGATTAATGTAATTGACCGGTGCTTGAATGAAAATTGCGAGCGATTTCGTAAGTAGCAATTATTTTGACAATGAGGCTTTTCACTCTGGACATGATCATTATAATGATTTATAACTCGAGGAACATTCACATTCACGAGGTCTACATTGGGACACACACGCACAAAAATCTTGACGTGCATGACAGGTTTCATGGTGGTCTACTACAGTATATGTCTGAAGTTTACAGGACAAAGTAAGCCCATGCATTCAGTAACTGCCGGATCAGGAGGCGTGGCCTAAAATTAGGCTCCTGCTTTAATTATATTTTGGGGAACTGAAAAAGCTTGAACATTTTCCAGGGGAGGTACAGACTAAATATAATACCTGTGTGAGCAGGATAATAATAATAATAGTTATCGTCTGGAGTGATGAGACTACTGGGCATAGTGATAGGGTTCATTTTTAATAAGCCACACCCACTTTGGGTTCAAATCCAAATATTAACCAGATCCAGATCTACTAGTAGATACAGTTACTGTGTGAAACCTCGATCACGAGAGGCAAGGTCACTACAGTGCACCAAACTGTTGCATTGATGTGTGTGTGTGTGAGAGACGTTTTGTTTTTTAATTAATATTAAAATAAATGATACATTTAGGGGTATGCCTCTTTCCTTCCTTCCTTCCTTCCTTCCTGTAGGACAGCGTGAGTCTGTCTCATCACAAAAGCCCCCTTTCGATATGTTGACCCAGACGCAGCCTTCTCCGTCTCGCACCTCTGTCAGACATTTTGACTACAACTGAAAGCATGTTTAGGTCACGGCTTTGTCGCTAGGAAGATTTTTATTATTATTATTTTATTTATTTAAGTAATGTTTAACCTAAGCACATTGCAGCTATTCAGCAGATGATATCATTCAGAGCCTTTCCCTCACCCTCTCCTCCCTCCTGTAATACGCTGTGCTTCACCAGGTGGTACGAGGCTGTCCAGGGTCGTGCTCGTGCCCCATGATGCCCCCCTCGTGCCCGGTGGGAGTGAGCTTGGTGCTGGATGAGTGTGGCTGCTGTAAGGTGTGTGCGCAACAGTTTAACCAGGAATGCAGCCCAGACAAACCCTGCGACCATATTAAAGGCCTGCGCTGCCACCTAGGGGCCGGAGGTGACCCGCAACGCGGCCTGTGCAGAGGTGAGAAGACAAACATGTTCACTACAACATGAGTTATGGCTCCTTTTTTTTTACCACTGAACAAACCTTAGGACTCCAGCCAGTAGATTTCTCTAAACCAACGTTCACTCTTTGAAAAGTAGGAGGTTCCTCAAGAGGTTCTTTAGATACTCAGGCATTCTCAGAACAATTTCTCATGGTAAAAACTCTGTCGTAAGGTTCTACACAGAACATTAAGAAAGAGACGAATACTTGAGGACTCTTGAGGAACCTCTTTCTCTGAGAGAAAGCTACTCAAGAGTTCTTTAGATACTTAAGGATTCTTCTCTTGTTAGACATTCTACTCAGAACCAATACTCAAAGTAGAAATCATGTTGTAAGGTTCTGCATAGATATTTGCAGGATTGCCCAAGAGGAACCAACTGAAGAATGCTTCATGGTGCTATGCTTGATGCTCTAAATATCATTGGTCCTTTTGGATCAAGCTCCACAAGGTCCACCTAGAACCTAATATTTTTATTTGGCTTTTTAAAGTTGTACAGCAACACATTTTCTTCCAAATAGAATCTCTTGGGAGACCTGAAACTATTCATGTACTACAAGATAAGATCAAAATAAACCAAAGAAAGGTGTAGCAATGGTTCCTACTGAGTTCCTGCTGATTGGCACCAAGTAGAACTTCTAGGACTTGAGGATGAGGCTCGTGATTGTGTCTTGAATGTGCTGTATTTTACACACAGGTTGATTATCTTGATAAGTCAGTGTATCCACTTGTGTTCCCGTAGCTGAAGCTCAGGGTCGGCCGTGCGAGTTCGGCGGTCGTATGTACCAGCATGGTGAGGATTTCCAGCCCAGCTGTGAGCACCAGTGCAGCTGCATGGATGGCGTTGTGGGCTGCATGCCGCTCTGTCCACACCGCATACCCCTGCCGTCCTGGCCTTGTTCCAACCCACGCCTGGAGCTGCCACCCGGCCGCTGCTGTGAGGAGTGGGTGTGTGACGACAACAATCGCATCAACGAAGAGCCCCGTGACTCGCCATCTGTGCAAATGCATTCAAACTACATCAACAAACTGCTGCACACTTTCAACCTCGCGGCCAGAGCAGGAGACGCCTTCCAAGGTGAACCAGGTTTCAGTGAAGTGTTAGTTCAAAATGAGATCCTGTGTTAACTATCACAAAAGGTTAACAATTTTCATACTGGAACCTGATTAGCTCTTTCTATTGAGATGTTCAGCACATCCTGGGATGTTCTTTATAGATCTCAGGCTCGATAACTCATCCTGCTTTTGTCTTCTCTTGTTTGTGCAGAACGGACATTGCTGCCTGGGTCTCAAGTTCCTTTTCCATCCCCTAAGTGCGTCCATCAAACCACGGACTGGTCCGAGTGCTCCGCCTCCTGCGGGTTCGGCTTCTCTAGCCGCGTCACCAACATGAACCCGGAGTGTAAACTCGTCCAGGAGATGCGTCTCTGTCAGATCCATGAGTGTGGCCCTGTGCCGTATGTCAAGGTAAGAAGCAACGTCTAGCCTTAATCTAATCTCTAGAGAAAAGGGATAGAGATGTCATGTCTCATTGGTTTAATGTAATCTTTGACCACGTGCCTTTGCTTTGCTGATTCTGAACCAACACCGGGATAAAAACACGGCGCAAACCAGCTGTCGCTAACATATCGTTGTCTATCGGTGTCTTCTTTGCAGAAAGGCAAGAAATGCAGACGGGCGCTGAGGGCCCGAGAACCGGAGCACATCTCGTTCGGCGGCTGCACTACACTCAGGCGGTACCGGCCCAAAACGTGTGGCACGTGCACTGATACAAGATGCTGTCGTCCGTCCGAGACGCGCACCGTACGCCTGCGCTTCCGCTGTCCTGATGGAGAAAGCATCACACGTAACGTCATGTGGATTCAACGCTGTCGTTGCAGCAAGAGCTACTGCAGCGCGAACGGCAACAACTCGCTGCCTTCTGTTAGCCTGCACAACGACATCCACACGTTTTCACACTGATCACACACACACGTTACACTTTACACAAAAATACATCTGCACCCCCCTCGTTAAAAAAGGCATTTGAATATAAGTTTATTTTTTTTACAAGGCGTTTACACAATTTTGCTTGTAAACTAAGACGTATTTGGTGTCTGAATGTAGCTGGTTCAGCTTCTTTTTTGCACTAGCACTATGACGCTAATTCAGTTAGATGCTAACCGTGCTAATTCTGCTAACAGAAGTAGGAGTCTATCTCACGCTAAATTATTTCCGTAAATGACTACATGATAGGGAAGGGAATCACCAGGGACCACCTGATACCATATTATGCCGATACCTACAGTAGGAGTCGATTCAATTTGTATTGCGATTCTTCATTTTATTACTACCAAAAACAAACATAGCAAACAATTTGCTCCACATGGGACGCTGCGCTGCTACGCTGAATTGTTTAAAGCCTACCACCTGTAGGATTATAAAGGAACTGCAACCTTTCTTCCACCTCAAATAGAAACAATTTATAGACATTGTACAGTACATGGAAGGAGCAGGACAAGAGCTTCTGTGCTGCATGTTTTTAGCTAAAGTGCAATTGCACATATAATTTCATGTTCCAGGCACCAAACAGGTCTCAATAATTGTGTAAATGTATTTTTATTTTAAGCCAAGCACAAAGACACGGTGAGACGTTCACCAGGAGTGAAATCTCATAAAACTCCACTTTCTCCATCACTCCATCCCCGCCTCCATGTAGAACCCTTTGCCTACAAAGGGGTCGTTTCTTCCCCGCTGCTTCACCCGAGAATGTGCTGTGTCTTTCTGCCGGGTGTGTGAGTGTGTTAGAGGGCATGACTTCTGCTGAAACACTGACAAGAGCCTGAACAACTCAGCTACTGGACTTCTAGAGACCGGTTCCTGCTGGGACCTGACATGTTGGACGCTTACCGTATTTTCCGGATTATAAGAGACTTTTTCAGTGGCGTAGGTTGGAATAATTTTAGGAATGGAAGAGGAAATTAATTCAACCAATGTTAATAATGTTAATCATAGCCTTAAGTTCTAAGTGCGTTTTGGTCATTCTCTCTCTCTCTCTTTTTTTTTTTTTATATATATCAAAAACAGAAATTTGAAAATACGACATAGCTTGTTCTTGGATTATTGTTTCAAAATCTAATTTTGAGAAATGGAAAACAAATCAAAGGCCAATTTTTTTTTTTTTATAAAAAAAAACATACACAATTTCAATGTAACTTAGGCTCTTTATAGATAAAAAAAAAAAAGAACTGCGCTTTGATCATAGATTTTGAAACAATAACCAAACCATCAATTATGATTTTTTAAAAATTCCTACTGACACAAATATTGACCAAAAAGTACACAATTTACCAACAAATCTTATGATTAGTTCATAAGATTTGTATTATTTTTTTGTACTATTTTTCCATCGTAACAGCTAGCCGCAAATAACAGCTGATTCAACCATGTAACAGAGATGCTCGTTTGCAACATTGTTATATCGCAATTTCTTTAGAGTTGTTGCTAAATTTTGTGTAACTCCATCGGGGGCATTCAAGTCAAACCCATACTTTTGATTGTGCAGAATAACAGAACACAGTTATGAGAGTAAAAACTCCCTTTATTTCTCTATATAATCCCCTGATACACTAATGCACTTATCCCAGTGTTTCACTAGTGCTTGGACACCATCAAGGTAGAACATTTTCTCAGTACTCCGGAGACATGATCAGACTGCCTGCTTCATGTCTGAAACGCTGGCCTCCCAGGAACTCCTTGAACAGCCCAAACAAGTGGAAATGTTTCTGAGCAAGGTCTGGACTGTACGGGGGTTGTGGCAATAACTCCCAGCAGAGTTTCTGTAATGTGCAAGTGGTGTTGGTGTTGCAAGTTATTCGGACATTTTCAGGGATCAGGTGTTCCACTTCCACATTGGTTTAATGAGAAACCTCATGGTTTGCCTTGAACGCCCCTCATCTTTTAACGTTAACAAACTGTTTTTTGGACTACTGTAAAGCAGCATTAATACCTGATTTTTATTGCTCAAGGTGATGTTATGTGATTTCACATAAAATGTACATTTGTAACCATGGCTAGCTAAGTTAGTTTTCCACAAATATTTAACTTTAGGAAGATAACAATCTCTATGATTCTCTCAAGCCTTGAATGCTTTTCGTGAATCTGATCAACATTTAGTGCAGAATTCATAATTCTTTAATATTAATCGTTAATTGGATATATTGTATATAATTAGTTCTCGGTTGGCTTCACTGTATTTATTCCTCCTCTCTGAACTTATGTTTTCAGAAACACAAACATATAATTTTTTCATGACTTTCTATCATAGTCGATAGGAAAAAGAACGACAAGCACTAGCATGAGAAAAGCGACAAGCACTTCTTATACCTGAAGGAGTTGGACGCGGACATGGACCTGATTTAGTCCACAAAGACGTTCTATTGAGACAAGATGGACATCGGATGGGTTCATCGGTTCGAGCGAAACAAATATTGTTTAACTTTGTATTATCCAGTGTATTGTCTGTTACAGTATGTTGTGCTTTGGTAATAGACTACAGAAGTGCTTCACTTCCTCGTGTGTGTCATTACGTGGTTATTTGTGGAGAAAGAAGTCTACAGTCAGACTGTAATACAGATGATTACGATTGTGTATTATTAGATGATATCTAGAACATTAAGGCTTGCATTTCCTTTTTGTACAGTAGACTGGCTTCACGGGCAGTGGAGTGACCACGAATAGAGAGATTGCTCCATTTTTCGGGGCGTACTTACTTTCGATTCTCTGAGCTGCTCTCTTGTGTAAGAGTGTGTAACTGGTATTGGAGTGTATGCGTGTATGTGTGTCTGCGTGCGTGTTTATTTACCATGCTGGCTGATGTTGACCTTCAGTGTTAAAGTCAAATACAGTAAATAAAATGTTTAAAACCACATGTGTTCCATTGTTTTATTTGTTTACATAGACAGAGAGACAGACAGACAGACAGACAGACAGACAGATGGACAGAGAGATAGAATTATCATGTATAATGTTTATTTTTACTTTCGTATAATTTTGCCCATTTTTGTCATAACTGCCTGTCAATAGATGAGTTGATTGCTGGCAAAAATATTGGCACCCTTATTTCATGGATCTACAGTATTAGGTCAGGGGGGTTCATGCAAGGAGCCACACAACAGATGTGCAAACAACAGTATCACAACTTATACACTTAATTACATAACACAATAGTTTTCATGGATTTAAATCAGCCTACCTCTTTTTATTTGACTCCTTGGTTTCCACAATCTTTTTTAAGTCTGGCTTGTATTCAGTTGTGGCTACTCGTCGGAACTCTTAGTAAGAACAGAGCGATTCTTTGATTTTACTTGTTTCAGTGTCAAAAAAAGTGATTCACAGATGTAAGTTGAGCCAAACATTGACACTGACAGTAGTTTGAGTGCAGCCTGTTTAAAGACATTGGGATAACGCTCAACCGGCACAATCCTCCAAAACTCCACGGTTCCTTCCTTCAGAACGCTTTTAAGTCTATCATCCTCAGAAAGTTTGATCATTTCAAGCTGAGATGCTGCTTCATCTTCTACTAAAGGGGCTTTTAAACATCTGATTCAGCAGTGAATGGGTTGATCAGAAATGTAATCTGTGGTCTTTTTTGCCGTAGGTTGGAGAATCTCTCCTCAAAACTTTTCTCAAGATTTTCAAGCAGTGTTTCACATCATGCAGTACTCCCTTTTACAACCTCTGCTGCTTGTCCACTTGCCTTCAACAAGGTTGGAAAATGTGTAAAGTCTCTCTTTCAGAGATGTGTCCTGAACAGCTTGAGTTTGTTGACAAATGTGAAAACACATTCAGTCCATTCAGATAATGCAGAACGTCGACCAAAAATGCCAAATCTGAAATCCACCGAGGATCATGTAGCTCAGGATAGTTCTTATGTTTCTCTGCAAGGAACAGCTTCACCGGATTCAAAAGCTCAAAGAAACGAGAAACCATATTTACCTCTTGAAAGCCATCTCACACCGCACTGCAGAAGCAGATCAGATGCAAGATCTTCTGTGATTGAGAGCATGTGAGCGTTTAACATTGCCAATTTCCAGCATAGGTATCATGATGTGGTCTAAGTTCAGCTTTTAGGACACCAAGTGCTCTTGATGAATAATACATTGAAACACCCAAAAGTCTGGAAAACCATCGTCAGCTCTACAAGACCTTTCTCAGATCCCAAAGTGGCTGGAGCTGCGTCAGTAATTATTGCTGTCAGTTTTGGATAACTGCAGATTTGCTTTCTCAACAACACTCATCAGTGTCTCTTTCAGATCGATGCCACGAGTTCTGTCTTTCAGCGGCACAATGTCAAGCAGGTCATCCTTACTTGCGCAGTGTTCTGACACAAACCGTACAAATATTGCTAATTGTGGCTTGTCTTGAAGATCGCACGACTCATCCAACGCAATGCTGAAATACCGGCACTTCTGAAGATCTGATAATAAATGTGTTTCTACTGAATTGTCCTGAGCGTTTCAAATTTTCATTTTCGGGACAAAGAATAGCAACGGCATCACCGAGACACTTTTTCACAAATTCCCCTTCAAGATATGGCTTTTTTGCACGAGCAATGTTCCATGATACTGTAGTTGATATGACACTAATGTGACCGCCTCTGAATGCTTGGTAAATTTTCGGAAAAGCTGAGTTTGCTTTTCTGACTGACATTTCAGTGTCTTTACCTACAAAGTACACTTCCTTTGGGAAATTCCCAGGCTACAGTAGAATGGAGTGAAGTGAAATGGCATTCAAGATTCGAAAAATAAACAAGAAATCTCTCTGATGACACTCGATTGAGCAACACACTAACGGAATCACTGCTGTAAAGTAAAAATAAAACAAATTAACCTGCACTTTAC
>JAQMYK010000039.1:29563423-29575358 GCA_030014345.1 Clarias buthupogon | reverse complement strand
GAGACCATTTAATGCTTTATATGTCAAAAGTAGTATTTTAAAATCAATGCGAAATTTCACAGGGAGCCAATGAAGTGTGGACAAGCAAGATGGATTGGCACCCTGTCCGGGGTGTACCTCGCCTCGTTCCCTAAGCCTCCTGGGATAGACTCCAGGTCCCCGCGACCCTGAATACAGGATAAAGCGGTATAGAAGATGAGTGAGAGAGATCAAAGAGATTATTGTGTATTTTGGATGTTCTCAGCATATTTGGAAAGAAATAAAAATCAGACAAGACCACAGAATTAGAAGGGGTGTCCAAACTTTTGCCTGGTAGTAGATAGATAGATAGATAGATAGATAGATAGATAGATAGATAGATAGATAGATAGATAGATAGATAGAATGTTAATTAAATATAATAACTGTGAGCTTACTAAGGATGTGATATTTGCATGAAAACATTACAATGATTCAGCTAATGCATGTAATCCCTCAACCTGCAAAAAAAGGGGGAAAAAATGCTTTTTGCAGTAAATGAGCTCAAACACAATTCATCTCAAACTAGCGTGAAAACCGAGGGACTGGCAACACGCGCGCCATTTCGAACCCAAACCGTCGCTCTTCTTAGCCACGCCCCCGAGCGGTTCTCATTGGCTGCAGGGGGCTACAACTCCATTACGTCACTTCGAAGACTCATAAAAAAGCGCGCGCACACCGCGGCTCGGACACAGTGGAGTGGAAATAAGCGCGTGTCGGTGGTTTCCGGTCACGGAGCCGTGTAGAGCCTGTTCACACCGGAGCGGGTCGCGTCTCAAGGGGGTCCGAACAGCACCGCACCGCACCGCACCGCACCATGATAACCGTCATCACCCTCACCGGGTCATCACCATCAACTAGTGTAAATATTATTTATTATTAGAATAACATCTAAGTTGAAGGAGTTGCACGCGGGAACAGCTGGGGGAACTGAAAACATCTGTCTCTGGGGTTCTACTGTGAATTCATTGCAAAAAAAAAAAAGTTGAAGGTAAGTGGAGTTATTATTGTTGTTATTAATATTAATATTATCTCGTCTATTCAACTAAACCACTCTTAATTTAATACTTTTTAAAAATACATTCTATATAGATTTTATTTTAGTCTTTTTTTTTTGTTGTTGTTGTTTTTTTTTTTTTTAGCTTTTTTTATATTATCAATATTATTATTGTTGTTGTTGTTATTACCATTATTATTGCATGCTTTCAATTGAACCACTCTGTACATATAAAACAGTTTTAAAAAATATCTATTGTTTTGGTTTCTATACATAGATTTTTTTTACCACCTATTTATTTATTTATTTATTATTATCATTATTATTATTATTATTATTATTATTATTTATCCTTGGTTGCTGGAAATCTATCATTAGAATAGTTAATATAATCAATTATACTCCTGTTTGAAGGGGGTGAGATAATGGTGTTTTTAGCTGTGTGTGTGTGCGTGTGTGAGTGTGTTTGCATAAAGGGAAAAACCCTGGGCTATTAATTTGCCTTTAAACTCTGTCTGTGTGTTAAAATCATGCTGTTCTTTACATCCGTAAACACTCATAACAAGTAACTGATTAGACTTTGAACTGTATTCCAGATGTTTTACATTCAGCCTCATACAGAGTTCTGGATCTGTACACAAAGGTATATTTAAAGATATAAATCTGAGCAAAAGTCTGATTCTGTGACACTTGTCTGCACTACAAATACAAGAAGGTTGAACATTGTTCCACACAGATGATTTCCTCCTTTAGTGCTTTAGGTTGTTCTGAACGACTCCTGACTTTCAGATGAGAATCAAAGAATAAAGTCGAGCAGTGTTAAATCTCATTCTGTTCCTTCTTGGATCTTCTTCTTGTAGCTTTGAACCTATCTTGGGTCTGGGGTTAAAAGAAAGAAACTATCAGATATAATAACACATTTTGTAATCTGCAAGTGTAAATGCAGTACAGTACTTATTACTTACCTTAGATCTTGAAACCTCGTTTATAAAGAGAGCTTTCTTCAGTATCCTCCTGGTCTTGATCTCCATCCTGGTGGAGTTTCTCTGATACGATCAGTCTGCTCTGGATGATTTCCCCTTTTCTCCTGCTCTGTTTATCTTCCTGGATCGTGATGATTCAGTGTCTGCATCTTGTCACGTCCGCACAGGTTTCATCATCGTCTACCCGCTTGTTAGGAAGCTCAGGAGGTCGGATTAGGAGTAAATCGTATTCCTGTAGAGGAGCATGCGGACTTCCTGCAGAGAGTTAAATGTACAATGTGGTGCTGTATTTACACACTGCTTCCAAAGGGAAGGTAACGCTGGATAATGCATTCTGATACGCTCTGAACCAATATTCAGTTGTATACAGTACAGTAACTAAAGCTGCACAATTAATGTGTGTATGGATTCAATCCACATTATGGATTGCAGGGTTTGTAAAGGATGACAAAATCCTGCGGTTTATTACAGGTTATACATGTGCATAGTCAGGACTTTATGTAGAGCTTAATGAAGAGTTAATTTAATAATCTATTTTAAGTGTTCAATTTTATATATATATATATGCAGTGTATACTCCGAACACTAAATGTAAATCTATAATGGCTACAGCTTTATAAAAAAAATATATATATATATATATCTAATAATTGGCTTGGATATACAAGTACAGCGGAGTATAAAAGTATATAAATAAAATGGCCATGCTTGATGAAGCATTGGAACAGTTAAATGCAAATGTGTGTATCTATCTATGTGCATGCACACTATGAGACAAAAAGATCTCCATCTACACCTCTTCTAACTTCATAGTCTTTCTTGATGTTTTGCTTTCTACACTGTAAAATGATGCTGAAGGCTATACTGATCAAAAATACACAATAATTTCCTTTATGCTCTGTAAATCCTTCATAACGGCTCTAATCCGAGGTGCTGGTTGTTAATTGGTGATTTCCGAGGCTGGTGACTCTAAATGAACTTCTCCTCTGCAGCAGAGGTCACGTTTTGGTCTTGCTTTCCTGGTCTGGTCTTCATGAGAGACTGTTTCATCATCATGGTGCTTGATGGGTTTTACAAACGCACTCGACACAATACTGTACTGTTCAAGAACTGTTCCAGAACAGCTGACCTTTATGCCTTAAAATATGTAATACCATATGTATTATTTCATAGTTTTGAAAAAAAATCCAGTATTCTAGAATGTTGAAACTAGATCTTCTGTCCAAACTTTTGATGGTTCTCTCTATCGTATCTTATAATGTTTTGTTTTGCCTTAACATAATTATTGTGAAGTTTTAAACAGTTGAAGGAAATTTCATTACCTGGATGTAATTTGAGTTCTGCATCTAGCGCCTCTTCTTTATTTGTGTGTGTTTGTGTGCATGTATAATATGAATCCTGTAATTTATTCATAAAGTAACAGACCTGTTTAACTATTGTTATGCTGTAGTCAGGTATATGACTTTATTTAATTAAAAAAAAATTTTGGACCACGCTCTGATGCTCGCTGTAGCGCAGGCCACGAGTTCGCTTTTGGTCAATGTTTTTGCTGAAACCCTTCACACGAAGCACATTGAAGTTGATTTTCCGGAGATTTTCTGATTAATGAGCTTCCTGTGTCGGGTTACATAGTGTCGAGGCCCGAGGGTTATATCAAGCGCAAATCTAGTTGTGGTTTTCAAACTGACATAGTCATTACTTATGTGTTTCTCTCTGTGTGTGTGTGTTATAGTTTGCCAAGACAATTTCCATGTCAGTGAACAGCGAATGTAGTGTTCTGTGGCAGGAGTTCAGAGTGCTGAAGTAGTTCAACAGTTCCAGTCTCTATAAAAACTGTTAACTTTTCAGTCTGTTCGTGCTGAATGTTAAACACTGACACACGGCTCTGGATGCTGGGAAGGTCGTTACAGCATTTATGAGTTCCTTTAGTCTGAAATTCCATGACTTAATCCACACAGGCGCTTTATTCCTTAATCAGTGTTGCATTTTCTTCTGCGATGGCAGGAAACTCACGTTAACATGCCGAGTAAATGATATAAATACTGTATAAGGTTTGTACACCCACTCAGCTTTGAATACATGGTTCCCTTTTTATATTCATAAAAACATGTAATAAGTTATAATTATATAATAATAATTATATAATAATATGATAAGTTTTAATAAGTCTTTATGTTCTTGGTGATTTTTAAATAATGTTTTCGAAACCTGGTACCGGTATAAGAAATATAAGAGAAATCTTAATTTTTGAGGATCTGGCCTCCATATGAACTTGAACACATCTCATGTTCTACTGAAGTTCCAGCCTCCTAACACACACACAGTATGACTGCAGATCAATCCCTGCTATCCGTTATAGATGAGGATGGGTTCCCTGTTGAGTCTGGTTTCTCTCAGGGTTTCTTCCTACTGCCGTCTCAGGGAGTTTTTCCTTGCCCCAGTGGCCCTTGCTCGCAACGATCTAATCGTTCTGATTCGTACACATTTCGGACACTTTTTCCATAATTTTCTTTCGGTTCTGTAATGCTGCCTGGCGACAATGACCATCGTTTCAAAGCGCTATACAAATGAAAATGTTTGTCATAAGGGCGCACAAACTTTTGACTCGAGTATGATTTGTATGCATGTACACTCTACAGTGGTCGAGCTTGTTGTGGTAACTTGTTGATGAGTGAGTCGGACGTGCTTGACTGTTCCCCGTCGTTGTTCTGTAGGCATGGTGAACAGCCAGGCGGTGGGCGGAGCCGGGTGCGTGTCACGCGCGTGCGCGGGCTGCGGAGGCCGAATTGCTGACCGCTTCTTGCTCTTCAGCATGGAACGCTACTGGCACACGCGCTGCCTGAAGTGCTCGTGCTGCCAGGCTCAGCTGGGCGACATCGGCACCACGTGCTACAGCAAAGGAGGCATGATCCTGTGCAGGAGCGACTACATCAGGTCAGAACCGCCGTCACAAGAGACACACACAAACTGTACTAGGAACAAAACAAAATAGCTTGTTTTTTTTTTGTTTTTTTTTTATTAAAGAAAAACTTTGTCATGGAAGTTTTCAGTAAGATGTAATATTTATGGAAGGAGTCTCACGTTTCAGTTGTTTTACTCCCATTTCAGGCATGACGAGCTTCGCTACCGGTCCAAACCACAGATTCTGATACATTCGTGTGTGTATATATATATATATATATTAGATGCTCCACGACTATAGGACAGGATGCTCAGGATGCTCTCCGACTTCTGTTCAACTCAGAAATTGCAGATAAACGGACTCGAAAGAAAAAGTATTGATACTGGTAATTGTAAACATGATGAATATCGGCCCTGACGATAATCGGTCGACACAGAACATCAGAGCTACAGTATGCCAAGGCTTTCGTAATACTTGCGCTCTGAACATTTACATTAGCTGCAGTTGGGAGATTATTACACGGCATATCACTAGTCCAGGAAAACATCGAGTGGGAAAGTCACAAGTCGAACCATTGTAGATTTCGGGCGCGCTGTGGACTGTAACGTAAACACGAAGACTTTAAGGACGTTCCACAGTAAATGTAACTATAAATGGATACACGGTAAGAGATGAGGCTGTGACAAGTGATGTTCTTGAATCTAGTCAAATTTCTTTACAATTACTTAAAGATAAGATTACAACATACCGAATATAAGATTATTAAACTTATTTCAAGAGAAATTTTGTTAACTTTTTTTTTCTTTTTTATTTGCAGATAGTTTTGCCAGTTTTAGGAATGTACAGTATTTCTTGAAATGAGTAAAAGCCCAACACCAAGGCGTTGTTGATTGTTTTCCTGTAAGAGCTCAACACTGAGAGTTTTACTCCATTCACAACTCTGGTGACCTTTTACGATTCTTATTCCCTGCAAAAAAAATTATATCTCAGAAAGTGAAATATTCTTGAATCTAGCCAAACTGACAATTTATTTACAAAAAGAGTATTAAGCTTATTTCTAGTCAAAAGTTCTAGTTTCTATTGGGAGATAATTAAACTTTTTTTTTTTTTCTTTCCAAGAAATAAATTCCTAAATACTACCATAATTACCAGTCAATAGATTAAGACATTTCACTTGTAATTTTAGTAACATTTGACCAGAAATAAATTTAATAATCTTATATTTTGTCTGTCATTTTATTTTGAGACATTCTTACAGTTTTCGCAGTAGCGTTATTATTACATGCATTATTGTTGTATGCAGAATGTTAAAAATGAAACTGATGTTGCCATGGTGATTTGTCCCATCATGGGTCATTTGGACAACAGGGTTTCAGGTTTGAATGTTTGTAAGCTTGAATACGAGTAAACAGTCAGGGAATCTTAATCTGGGGCTGGATTTGTGTTAACCTTGCAGCTCTAGGCAAACCTATTATTATTATTATTATTATTATTATTAATCATTATTATGATTGAGTGATTTTGCAGTACAGTAATGTATACAACAATAAATTCTAATATCATTTATTGAGTGTATTTATAATAAATGTATTTTAAGAGTTATGAGATTTTACACAGGTATGTAAAAACTTTGAGGAAAATATTTGAATAATGATTTAAATCATTTTTTAATAAATATATTTTTTTAATACGCATCAATATAATACTGTAATATAACCAAGTTATAGAAGCGAATCTCAGACTCTGTACACAACATTATACTGATCAATAATTATGCAGAAATTAACATTTGAGGTTTTTGGCCAAGCTTGAACTGATGTATTTGTCTTATGTCGTGTTGCATCTCGTACCTCAGCGTTACTGTGAATGAGCCGCTTGTCCAAATTTACATTCGGCAGACGTGATGATGTAATCCTGAATCGCTCTACAATCATGGTTTATGTCTGGGGGAATAAATTACGACTTTCTTTAAAAAAAATTTTTTTACCCCCCCCCCCCCCCCCACCCCCACCCCCCCGGATCAGTCCGTCCTTGAGTCAACAGCAAATTACACAAACTCCTCCCGAGTGAAGACAAGGGCCATGTCTGTGAAGGCGTCCTGGTTTGCCATGCAAATGAGCCGAGCGAAGCCGGCGCGGCTCTCGGCCCTGACGGATGTGCTGCTCTTACTTCCATTTGCATCAGACTCATTTACATCGTGCACTTTTTTTTTTTTTTTTTTTTTCCCTCCCCTGTGCTTCAAAGTGTCATAGATAACTTGTATGGTATCGTAACCCTGGTCCCTTTCCTTCGTGGCTAAGATAAAACTGGTACGTTTAATGATGTGCTCATTATATGCGAGTTGTCTCAGCGGTGCCATTTAAAAACACAGATAGTGAATGTTGTAGTCCCTCGGGGCGATGATGGATCCTTTCAGCTCACTCGTCACCTCTGTGTGTGTGTGTGTGTGTGTGTTTCAGGTTGTTCGGGCACACGGGTGCGTGCAGTGCCTGCGGCCAGTCGATCCCTCCCAGCGAGATGGTGATGAGGGCGCAGGGCAACGTCTACCACCTCAAGGTGAGCGTCGCGGCCCGTCTGCTGGCATGGTGTCAGAAAATAAACGTTTAACCTCCTGTCAGTTCGGGGTGTGTGTGTGTGATTACGCCAGAGAGAAAGTGTGCTTATGGAACGGAAGGCAAACGCTGCCAGGATATTAAAAACATAGCAAGAGTTGGATTAGACACTAGTCATCATGTTATATTTATAGTATAAATGAGTTAGTTTAACTTCCGTCGTTCTATGATAAATCCCACCTTCTGTATTCTGATTGGTTACAAGAATCCAGTCTGGTCTGTGATTGGTTAGATCGTCACCAAGCATGAAATGCGGGCCAATCCTCGAGCACGAAGGCCGGACTACTGAGTCATGAATATACGTTATGGGCGTTCAAGTCAAACCGGGATTTGTGATGACATTTCTAGTGAATGAAGGCGTTCAAGTGATTGACGTTTACAGAAGACTTCAAGCACAGTGCGGTGATGACCCTAACCCTAGCCGCAGTAAAACATTTGAACGGTGCAAACGTCTCTGAATGACGATCCCGGAACGACGGCCCACTTCAGTCGTGAGTCCCATGAACATTCAGCAAGTGGAACGCCAGATCCTTTAATAATAATCGATGGATACCTGGAGAGACGCATCTGTCTGTGTGACCTGCACAAGCAATAATCCACCAACACCACTTGCACATTACAGGAACTCAGCTGAGCGTTATCGCCACGTCCCCTGTACAGTCCTGACCTCGCTCCAAGACATTTTCACATGTTTGGGCCATTAATGGAGTTCCTGGGAGGCCGGTGATTCAGATGTGAATCAGTTAGTCTGATGGACACCATCAAGGTAGAAAGTTTTCTAAGTACTAGTGAAACTCTGGAATAAGTGCATTAGTGTAGCAGAGGATTATAAAGAGAAATAACGGAAGTTTTTACTCTCATCACTGTGTTCTATTATTCTGTACAATCATCAAAAGACCCGTTTTTACAGAACGTCGGTTTATCGTAACTCATTTATTCCAAAAAGTGTATCGTTGACATTTTCAACGATACACTTTTTGTGTTTATTTCAGTCTCTTTCATGGCACAAGTGTAACTCTTTCATAGTTTGTAGAAAGCCTGCACCTTATTAGAAAGGTTTGCCCAGTTAATGTCTCGTCCATAACTCTGGACCGGCCTAAAAAGTTTTCAGTCCGTCTGTTGGACCAAGTCGACCGTCTGCAGTCCAACCTGTTACTATGGGAACGCCAACATATTAGACCCTGCGTGTTAATATAAACCTGTGCGTTTTCCTTCCTCGCAGAGCTGCTGTTGTCCGAAATCCTCCAGAAACACCTTCAGGTTTAGAGGAAGCACTTGACAAAAATAATTGCACAAAGTCCGGAAATGAGTAAGACTTTATGGAGATAATGTCACCCTAACACCGTTTCATTATTGCAGTATTTGCCTCATTAATACTGATCTTGCCGACACCCTTGTTATGCAAATCAGCCCTCAGACGAAGCACATGTTTTGTCTTGTGAGCGCTCTGACCTTTCCCAGTTTTCTTTAAATATCCACAACACGCAAATACAGAGGCGGTGGCAGGCGGGTTAACGCCGATTCTGTTCCACAGGCAGAAAGTCAACACGCCGTATCGTTCCGCGCGATTCGTCTGAACTGAATTTAACAGTGTGTTTTTTCTTTTTCAGTGTTTCTCCTGCGCGACGTGCAGAAACCGCCTGGTCCCCGGCGACCGGTTCCACTACGTCAACGGCACCATCTTCTGCGAGCACGACAGACCCAGTGCCGCCCTCCTCAGCGCACATCTGCAGGGCAACCCCGTGCTGTCTGACCAAAAAGTGAGTGCGGACCCACAATCCCTTGCACTGCCTGACATAAAAACGGAATATTGATATTACGACACGTTTGCGATGATAACCTCTTTTGTAATCTTTCAACTTTCCTGGTGTCTCTTCAAGGCATAATTTGTGTGTTTGTTTTTATTGTTTAATCACTCCTTGAGACCTGCTGCCAATCATTGCAAAAACTCCGCCCCAGACCGCACCCTGCGCTGCTTTGACTAGAGCTTGCGTCCTAACTAGAATCAGCATTAGGGCCGTCACGGCATCGTCGCTGTCTTTCAGTTGTAACGATATACAAGGGGTGTTCTAGTCAAACTGTGACTCTTTTGATTGTACAGAATAACAGAACTCAGTTGTAAGAATAAAAACTCACTGGCCTCCCAAGAACTCCTTTAATAGCCCAAACATGGAAATGTCTCAGGACTGTACAGGGGATGTAGCGTGTAACGTGTCGGTGTTGAAGTTCATACAGACAGATGCGTCTCTTGTGACAAGTTATCCGTTGATTTTCAAGGATCAGGTGTTCCAATCGCTGAACGCTCACGGGAACGACTGCAGCGTGCTCCGAGCCGCCTCGGCCGGGGATCGTCACTCACAGCCTTCTTTAAAAACGTGTTTTACTGCGACTGAGCGTCTCATCACCGTACTGAGCTTTAAGTCTTCTATAAATGTCTATGGTCTTCATTCACCAGAAAAGTCCCGGTTTGACTTGAACACCCCTTGTAGCATTGTTGATCTCGTACACCATTAGGAGCTTCATTTAGCGTGTGTATAAGCAGCTGTGGTTGAAAGCAGAGTAAAACACCTGCAGGGCAAAACTCGCCTACCCGGGTCAAATTTCTGATCAGGAATAACAATTTTATATATTACAGATGGTTATGGATGACGATTATTATCATTATTATTAGTTTGTTTCCTGGTCATTATTGAACTGAATACAGACTGGATCCATTCAGGATCCTAAAGCAGGAACTCTGTGGATCAGTAGAGCTTCCAAAGCTGAAAAAATGCTGATAAACTTCTAAAAACTTTTTTTTTTTTGTCATAGTGAAGCTTTGACTGTTTTCTCTTCTCCACAGGTTTGCTGAAATCTCATCGTCCTCGTCTGCATCCTCACTCCATCCCCCTTCCTGCACTCTTTCTCACTCTGGCCTCGTGATCTTCTCCAGCTCTCCTGTGCATGCACTCACATCCTGAAAGGCCCTAAAGCACTTCTGTACTTCACTCTGCGGCCCCTCTGCAGGAACTCGTCCTTCCTTCCTTCCTTTCCCTTTTCTGAATGGAGCGGCTGGATTTCTCGATACGCAGGACTCCTCTCGGGCCGGGGCGTGTATCTCCTAACGGACTCTTCCGGATTCCATATAGACTCTTCATAAAGACTTTAATCCTGGAACGTCCTGAAGATCCTGACGTGTGGCTTTCTGCAGTACTGCGCCGCTTCCGCTCGCGTTTTTATTGCTGGGTGTTTGCTTTTTCCTAGACGACAGAACCACAGTGGCTGTATGTTGCTGTTTTTTTGGGACGTGGTTCAGGGTGTAAATACTCTTTTTTTTATAACCGTGCCATGTGTTATGGTTCAATCATATGGTCAATGTGACAATTACTTATTTAAAACGCATTATATAATAAATGCTTTAAAAAAAAAGATGGAACTTGTATTTTTATTTATTTATTTATTTTTAAACACACAGCTGATGATGCTTATTGTTTATTGCTGTTTGTTCATGTAGTGATTAGCTTCTCTCCCGCTGGCGCGAAACGCATTACCCAAAGGAGCGAGAAAGCTCGGAACATTACAGAAGCAATTAATTGTATGCGTGGTGTGTGTGCGAGTGTGTGTGCATGCGTGTTTATGTCTGCTCTTGCATTTGCACAGGGGAGGCTGAACTTTGCTCTGATCCTGTGTTTGAATTTAATAAAGCCTAATCTGCCTCCTAGCTAATTAAGAGGGACTCGCTGCTTTCGATTCACTGCCTGAAAACAATCACGCGCATTAAGTGTTTACCGCGTTGCAATCAAAGTACACAACACCTCTCTAAACCCCACCCCTCCTTTTCCTCCTCTTCCTACACACACACACACACACACTCTGCCCTTGACTAATCTGGCTTTGTCATTTCAATTGAATGGCATTAAAGAATAACTCCCCCATTACCTTACGAAGATGTGTGTGTGTGTGTGGCTTCTCCCACATCCACACGATTAAAAACAGTTTTCAAGAGTGTCGCAATGTTCGAGATGACCCTGATTAAATCCTTTTGTAGTTCACGTTACATTGTACAGTGAAGATCCTCCAAGCATGCACCTGTGATTACATAAAATAAAATACGTTCTGCTTAAGTCATCATCAATCAGCTGTGTTTCTTCATAGCTACAGTGAGATGGGACCCGACACCATCCTCCTACTGGTGGGACCTTCAGGTTTTGAGATTTTAACCAGACAATTCTCACAATGCCAGGAACTTGTCATGGAGCACATAATCGAGAGCACATCACGCTATGGTCGTTTGGTCTTCGTTCTTTTACGATGCGAGTTTTGTCTGCGACGCCAGAAAATGGGTGTCAAAAAAAAAAAATCTAACAATGCATTCATTCATTCATCTTCTATACCGCTTTATCCTGTATTCAGGGTCGCGGGGGGCCTGGAGCCTATCCCAGGA
>JAQMYK010000039.1:29532893-29546472 GCA_030014345.1 Clarias buthupogon | reverse complement strand
TTTTTTGTTAAGTACATAACTCCACATGTGTTCATTCATAGTTTTGATGCCTTCAGTGAGAATCTACCAATGTACATGCTCATGAAAATAAAGAAAACACGTTGAATGAGTGAAGGTGTGTCCAAACTTTTGGTCTGTACTGTAGCTGGCTACAGTAGGTTCCTTGTTAGTTTCTGATTTCTTGGCAACAATGTTCTCACAGCATTAGCATCTTGAACAATTAGCATATTGTGTCTTTTTATTTCAATTAAACATATTACATTTTCAGACTTTAAAGATGACAGATTTAGTGTTCTAAAAAGAAGCCTTGTTTAAAAATTGCTCAAACAATGCTAACTCATTACTAAATCTGTAAATTGTTATACAAAATGACTGGTGCAAGCTAAACAGTTAGTTTTAAATCATTACCGTTCATTTACTATAAATGTACTAACATTTTTAAGGTAAACGTTGGGGGACATTGTCTCAAAATTGTCGATAAAATATGCAATGGCTATATCTAGCTAGCTTCCCTGTGAGTAAGCTAGTTTGTTTGCAGTCTGTTTTTCCTGTTGTTTGGCAGCAGTGTTCTCACAGCATTAGCTTCTTAAATGATTAGCATACTCTATCTTTTTATTTTAATTAAACATATTACTTTAAGCATTTTTTTTAACAGACCTGAGAGATTCAGTGATCTAGAACTACCAGAACCATAATATCTTTTTTTTTTTTTTTTTAACGTTTGTATTTAATTTGACTCACTCAGGATGAAAGTATACAGTCTGTATAATGTATACATATTTATACATTTTATATAGTCTATTTCAATTTATTGTAATTTGTACATCTGTACATTTGTAGATTTATAATGTTAATTTTTTTCTAAGTGCATTTTTTCTCTTTTTGAAGTAACATCTTATTCTATGTTATTTTTACTTTATAAACAGCTGTTTTAAGCATTTCACTGCATATCATACTGTGTATGGTTGTGTACGTGACAAAGAAAATGTGAATTAGATTAGATTAGATTAGATTAAATTCAACTTTATTGTCAAAGTACATGTACAGAGCCAATGAAATACAGTTAGCGGTTAGCATCTAACCAGAAGTGCATAAGTAGCCGATTTACAATAAATAACAATGCTACAAACAGGATATGCAGAAGGAAATAAACAGGGCACGATTTGAGGAGGGGGGGGGGGTGCGGGGGAATCGGCATCTCCCCTGTTGAAAAAAATGACAAAAAACATCCCCTCTGTAAAACCACCATCCCCCCTACCACCCTCTTCAGATAAAAAAAAAGGCTGTGTATTATGTAAACTTTGTCATAAAATGAGATATTAAAACTCTCTACGTATGATCATCTACAAACTATAAATAACGCCGATTAGCCAATCAGAATTCAATATTGTAATGCGCTGCTCACAAGTCCACGCAAGTTTGCATAATTTTTCGCGCTGTTCACATTTTTGCAACAGCCAAGAGAACAGTTCAAGCACAGCTTTTGCTTTATTTAAAAAAGAAGAGAACTGAAGTTATGATACATACACACAAATCCTCACAGGGGAGACGTGATGAAAACAAAGGATTCAGTTTAACACGGGAGTTTTCGAAATGACTGACAGCTTTAATGATTATAAGTGTTCTTTACCCAATTTGTGTAATTTCATTCTCAATTTAAGGAAGAAGCTTTGTTTTTTTTGAGACTGGTGCATAGCCATACAAAACTACAGTACTATTCAATTCAATTATTTAACTACTAATGTTTATGTAGATTTTTATTCTACTCTTATAATACTCCCCAGATGAAAGCCATGGAAAGGATCAAATGATAGTTTTGACAATTGCATGTTAAAATGCATGTTTTGTTATGATCGATAGGTTATACTTTGTTAATAAAACTGTTCTTAAGAATGTGACATATTTTGCAATCATGTTGTATAATTTATTGTAGTCCCCCGCATATATACTGTATGAGTTCTGAATGATACAGTATATACAGAGTAAATATGGGCGGAATTTACAGTATTGCAATGATAAACATAAGTTATGGATGTTGCAAAGATAGTGAATAGTCCATGATTGGGGTGAGAGGAACCTTTAATAATGCCTCTTGCCCTTCTGGTGGAGTGTACTGTATGTTATACAGCTTACCTATTAATAAGCTAATCTATGCTTACTTACTAGTTTAAACTAATTATATTAAACCATGTTATTTAAAAACTTCTCAGACTAGACAGTCTTACATGAACTCTGAATCATAGCATTTTAAAAAGGATTGGTTGATCAATGTATTTTTAGGACAGTAAAATGCTAACTGTGGACTAATTGTATAAAAAAAATAACTAGTGGGATTGAGTTCATGTCAAGCCCTGACCTTGTGTACAGACCAGAGCTGTGGTTTAACAGTATGTACAGTATGTAATTACACACTAAAATATGATCATCATTGGTAGAAATATTATTGGTGGAAAAAGGGAGGAATGAGAAAGAGAAGGATGTGTGTATGAGGTAGAACTGGAGGCTGTTTATGACTCAGGTGAAGCAGACCATCACGAAAGGAGTTAGGCAGCGGCTGCCGGCGTGATACAGTGATTACGGGAGGGAGAGAAAGAGCAAGCTGATGCACGTTCATGTGCTTCGTTCTCAATCAGAATGAAAAGAAATATCATTTATCAGTATAAAGTAACCTGCTCACGGTTATTGCTAACAACAGTCATATTGTCACACTACATCTGCCATGTCCATTAACAGGCCGTGTTCATGTGTGTGTTTTGATTATGTTACTGTAAACTGGGTCTTGGAAGAGAATTGACACAATCACTCCTACCATCTAAAATAGCAGGTGGTACACCAAGCATTAAGCGCAATGCATCATGGGTTGGCATGCAAACAACCAAAAAACAAAACGAGCAGGCAGCTGCCAGCATGGGGAAAATTCAGAAATATGAGTATGAAGAAAGTTTGTACACTGAGCCCTGATTGCTCTAATTACATAATTGTGTGCAGGTGTGTGTAGAGATGACAGACTACCTGCACGCACACACATTGTTCTTATGCAAACTCTATATCTTTTTCTCCCACAAATCCCTCAGTATTTATACGATACTCTGATGTGTTTAAGGTTTTGTATTTCATATAAGCTTCTACCTGCATTTTAGACTGCATTTAGGCTGACTTAGTCGTCTCCGTACAGTTGCTTTTTTTTGCCTGTTTCCAATTCCAAAGTGCAATTATAACAATGTAATCAGTGTTAATCATGTCACCTATTAGTGGTTTTAAGGTTATGGCTGATCAAAAATTAGTATGTAAAAAGAGAAAAATTAGTACTGTTTTTGTTATATAAATGTTATTTTATTTTTTTATTATTCAAATTTTATTGGGGATAGCATTTCCACAGTTATACACAATTTTTTAATGTAATGAACTTAATGTTTTTTTCTTTATTTTTACTGTTTTCAACATTATATATTAATACTGAAGGCACTGAAATTATAACAGAACAAATATGGAATTATGAAGTCAACAGAAATGAACCCACCTTTGCTTTGATGACAGCTTTGCACACTCTTGAGATTCTCTCAGTCAGCTTCATGAGGTTGTCCTGGTATGACTTACATTTTTATCTCATTATACATCTGAGCAGTTGAGGGTTAAGGGCCTTGCTCAAGGGCCCAACAGTGGCAACTTGGTGGTTGTGGGGTTTGAAACTGGGATCTTCCAAACTGTAGTCCAATGCCTTAACCACTGAGCTACCCCTGCCCCCCCCTCCAGTACTTGTTGGCTACTTTTCCTTCACTATCCGATTCAATTCATCCCAAATCAGTTGAATTGGACAAATGACGCTTACCTAGATGACCTAGAGGTGTGTTTGGGGTCATTGTCCTGTTGGAAAACAAATGATAGTCCCAATAAGTGCAAACCAGATGGGATGGCAAGTTCCTGCAGAATGCTGTGACAGCCATGCTGGTTAAGTGGGCTCCCAATATCCCGATTAAGTCACCAACAGTGTCACCAGCAAATGTAAAAAAAAAATTGTGTTTCTTGGCTCAAGCAAATGTCTTCCCCTTGTTTTTCTTCCAAAGTAATGTTTTTTTGCTACAATACAAACATGAGGTCCTGATTCACCTCTGAATTGTAGATCAATGGAAATATGTCTTCAAAATTTACCCGCTTGAAGTTTGAGAAGCATTTATGTGGGCTCTAATCTGAATTGCTGTAAATCTGTGGTTTCTTTCTAATTCATTCTAATAAACTTATCATCTGCAGCAGAGGTTGCTCTTGGACTTTCATGGAATGGCCCCTAGGAAAGCCATTTTCTTTATAGGATTCGTTATTTTTCAGATTGACTAACCTTAATCTCTTAAAGCAATGATGATGTGTCTTTTCTCTTGATTTAACTGTGTTTTTTGCTATAATATGGATTTATACAGCAGGTGCAGTAGCACTAATAGGGCCATAGACGCTGTACACACCCTTCTTCTGCACAAGACACCTGATGGTCTAAGGTCCATGAAGAAGGCAAAGAAATGTCACAGATCAACTCTTGACAAGACACTTGCAATTAATGTACTTAATGTACAATGTTGAAAATAATAATAAAGAAAGAAAAAACACTGAAAGAGAAGATGTGTCCAAACTTTTGACTGGTAGTGTATGCTGTAGTAGTAGTAGTATTAAAATAATAATGTATAAATCACATCTTTTGAATAAATTCCAGGTCTAGCAAAAGACAGAGAGTTTCTTTCATGGTCACAGAGCTTGGTCATGCATTTACTTCATGCATTCGTTAAGGAACCTGGTATCATGGTCTGGGTCACTGCGGTGTGATTTATAAAACTGTTTATATTTCGTAAAACTAGAACAGAAAGAATTCATTAGAAAAATAACTACGGGAACAGTTCTGTGCCACCTCTCTCTCTCTCTCTCTCTCTGAATCATTCAGTGCTGCGACTTTTTTCTCTGGTCCCATCTGGACCAGGAGGCGGTTGGGGGGCTGAGAGGGTTTTCTATTAAGGCTTTAATCTTTAATTGTGTAGGTGAATCTGAGCTTTAAGTGCGCCGCCTAATTGGCTGCAAATGAGTCCATCTGCTTTGATTCGAAGTTCAATAAGACAGCATGGGGGAAGTAATAGCGCCCTGTCTTTGTATGCACACTAACAATAATCACAGTAACAAGCCAACAACGAAATCTTTTCCATTATGCAAGAGTAGGATTTTTAAAACAACATCTTCATCCTTACATCTAGTAAAGAATTTAACCTTGTCTATAGTAGTACAGTTTTCGATCATTTCTCTCTCTCTCTCTCTGTATGTTTTCTAATTGAACAGGTTGTACTTAATGAGGTGTATATTAAGTGCCTGTGTTGTGTGTTGTAAGACATGAGAATGAGCTCTGAAGTTGATTTGTGTGAAGTTGATTTTTTCACAGTATTTCATTATTTATTGTTTTTTTTTCTCAATAAAATCTCAGCTCAGAGGAGACAGCCCACTCTCTGCAGTGCCTCAGGGTCTGTAATCGGAGGAAACAACATCATCCAGCCAATAAGAACAAAGAGAAAAATCAGCATTTAAAATCCAAAACTCTGTACTGCTCAGGATAAACCACTGTTATTAATTACACTATTTATCATATTCCTAAAGAAGTAACATTAACAATGACACATGACTAATTTAACTAGTTAACAATCTAATGACTATATAATACAGTGCTGCTGAAATTCTGATTGGTCAGAAGGAGTTGATGAATTCACTCATTCAAATATTTTATTGTTTCTATGGTAAACACATAAAATATTTATTTGTAAGTCCTGTTGTCCTGGTGATGCAGATGTTTATTTACTGTTTATTAGATGGAGTCTCCAGTGTAGTATCAGGTTTGCAACATATGAAAGTTTTCAGGATAGAAAAAAATGGAGCTCCTAATTTTTATTTTAATCCATAACTATTTATATAACAAGTTAACATAGGGTTCAGAGCCTTGTTCCCTCTCTTTCAGTCCTCCTCCAAAAACACCCTTTCGGTTTCTATGTAAATGAGCTACTTCATGGAAATGGCTTGGAGCCACCCCAGCGGTGGAAAGTATGGCCTTCTTTAAAACGGTTGAATTTTAATGTTAAATGATTAGTCTGATCACTTTACTGTGCTGAAGTCTTCTGTAAAATTTTACACCTCAGAAATTTCATCACAGGTCCCGGTTTGACTTGAACGCCCCTCATAGACGTGCTAAATTGACTTTCATGTTGATGTTCAAGAATGTAGTGCTTGTTTTTTTCCTTTGTAGGAAACTCTTATGTGTTCAAAGTGCCAATATTAGCATGTTAGCATTGCTTTCAAGCACAATTGACTATACACACCCTAAATTTGGCTTATAATTGTGTATGAGATCAATGTTTGGGATTTTCCCAAGATAGTAAAACATGTTAGTTTTGCCCTGGAAGTGATGTCACCTTCTTCCATAAGACTTAACTTTAGAACCTGGTTTAAACAGTGTCGAATTTCTGATGAGAGTTATAACATTTATGTACGGCTGGACGACGGCAGTGGGCTCCGAGCCACCTCGATCGGGATTGTCATTCATGGATACACGGCCTTCTGTAAATGTTTGCACCGTTCAAATGTTTTACTGTGGCTAAGAGTCTCATCACAGTACTATGTTGAAGCCTTCCGCAGTCTTCAATCGCTTTACGGCTTCATTTAATAGAAATTTCACCATAAGTCCCAGTTTGACTTGAACACCTCTTGTACATTCATGCTGCACTGTTTCTTTAGGTCTGCTGAGTAAAAAAAATTCAATGTAATATCACAACATACTGCCTCATCTCTGATTTCAAGATTCTATGAGCTAATGAAACTATGTGCTGACCCAGATTCATTATACACTTGATCAGAGTCTGAGAGAGAGAGAGAGAGAGAGAGAGAGAGAGAGAGGAATTACTGAGTAGGAGGTGATGAGTACTTGAGAAAACGATGTCTGAAATCACGTATTCGCCTCTCTGCAGTAATTCGTTTGTTAATTAGCGTGTGTCTACAGCACGTCAGGTCTCTCGTTAATACCCGTTTGGTACGTGACTTTGCTTATGCGATAAAGATGCCGAGAGCGTTGACGTGTCAGTTTTTACATGTAGGATGATTCGAGTGGCACTTAAACTTTGTTGGAGCATTTTCTTGAAATCATGCACAGTGATTTAATCTCTTCATAAGCGCCAAAACGTCTGTATAATGACCCGAGTTTTTTAAAAAAAGGAGAGAAAAAAACACAAGTGTTCTCATCTGATGTCATCAACTAACACGGCCTTTGCCTGAAAGAAAAAAGGAATATTTGATGAGCATGATAGAAAGGTTAGAGGTTAAGTTCAGGTGCGTTTTAGCTTGGTTTATTACAGTAGGTTCGTTTGAAAATACCCATAAAGATAGAAGCGTGTGGGCTGAGAGTGTGAGGGAATTGTGACGGTGTGAAGTGCAGGCTCTCAAACACGATGTCCTCACAGAAGCTCTCATTAAAGCTAATAGGGTTTGCTAGCTATTAATAGCAATAATCCAGTTAACAGACTTTTCATAAAAACTTTTGTATTAAGAAACTTTACCACTTTTTTTGCTGCTTCTCTCATGCCGTGGGGTCCTGTTTCCACTCTTTTGTGTTATTTGTGTATTTTAATGTGCAATTAGTATTAACTATGCATATTATTATTATACAGAACAATTTGCCATTCAGTTGTTACTATATTCACTTTATAGTGAATAACTTTGAGTTGTTCATTCATTCATTCATTCATTCATTCATCTTCTATACCACTTATCCTGATTCAGAATCAGGGGCCTTGAGCCTATCCCTGGAGACGAGGTGGGGTACATTGTACAGACACACACTACGGGCACTTTTGGGAACACCAATTAAGCTAATCTGCATGTCTTTGGACTGTGGGAGGAAACCAGAGGTCCCAGAGGAAACCCACCAAGCATAGAGAGAACATGCAAACTCCACCCACACAGACCCGAGGCGGGAAACCCTCGACCTTGGAGGTGCAAGGCCACAGTGCTAACCACTACACCACCAGTGCAGCCTGGGTCAAAATGATACAGGATGGAAAAATACACTTACACCTATCAAAATTATCAATTTTGTTTGGGTGAAAGTAAAATGTCTTTTAATTTGCAGACCCCAACGCCTCTCAGCTTCCTGTTAGTGATGATGAGAATGATGGACTCTAGCTGGTACTGTAGCTTCTCTGTGCATCATAAAAAGCATTGGATTGACAAACACACAGTGCAAAGGGAAAGTCCAAGGACGACAAGCCGATCTGAGAAAGAGGATGGTAGATTCACACGAGTCAGGTAAGGGTCTTGGAGCCTTTTCTAAACAACTACAGATTCCAAGATCAGTTTAAACTATTGTACACACTGGATGTACAAGTTACTGAGAGATGAAAACACTTGGAGTCTGCTGAGAGGGAACTGGTTCAGATGGTCGGGAATAACACAGGAACCACCAACGGTACAGAAACTGTTAGTAGTTGGCTAGAGTTCCTGTTTTACATCACCATGGACTGAAAGGTTGGCATCTAAGAAAGAAGCCCTTGCCCGATCCAAAAATTAGGACCTTCAAGCTCAAGTAAAGTTTACAGCTGACCACATGGACAAAGAAAAAGCCTTCTGGGGAAAAGTTGCGACCAGATGTGTGTCTAGAGGAATAAAGGTGAAGAATTTAACCCCAAGAGCACCCTAGTGGCTGTTAAGCATCATGGTGATAGCATGACATCCTGGGACTGTTTTGCTGCCTGTGGAACCTCAGAACTCTTCAGAAAAACCTCAAGTCTTTAACTTGCCAGTTGAAACCCGGTCAAAAGTGACAGTTCCTACTGAGCCTTAACGTGAAATGGATAAAGCAGCCAAAGCTTTTGGCATCTTAACCCTACTGAAAATTTGTTGACCTCGCCTTAAAATCAGGTTTGTGCCAAGAAACCAATATATTTGATTGAACACTGCCAATTCTGCCAAGGCGACGGGTCACATACTGTAACCAGCACGTGTCCGTCGCCATGTCAAATTCATTTAACAATTTAGAATTTTAGAATAAAACACATTTTCAGATGTATGTCTTTTCATGTGGAATCTAAATTGGCCAAGTTTCATCTGTATGAAAACTAAGATCATTGAAAGATTTGAATTTTTAAAAAAAGTTACGGACACTACATAAAAGGCATGAAATTATATTGTTTCGTTTTATCTGATTAAAATATAAATGTGTATGCATATTTACAAAGAAAAGGAACAAAGCATAGATCAGGACATATAAGAAGCTTTACATATTATGAAAAATGGTGTTATATAATCCTTTCTGAAAATTCCCTTTTTCACCTAGGTGAGACACTTTTTTAGCACCGATACCACGTTTTGGCTGACAGTATAATTATCTAATAGTGCATGTTACTGTAATAAGCAAAATATGTTTATACCGTACAAATTCAATATAGCTTTAAATGCACCTGTGCATTAGATGATAAAATATATGGATAGAATACTACAGCATGGATAGCACATGCATTATTCGTCCTCAGCCAAGCCTTAGCAACCCAATTACGTATGTATGCAATTAAAATTGTGTCCCGGGTATCTTGTATGTGGAAATAGGACTTGGAAAAAATGTCTCTTTGGTCTGCAAAGTGTAGAGTTGCAAGCAAATAGAGGGGGACAAGATCAATAAAAAGCATTCTCCTCCCGAGGAGTCCCGATTACGCCTAGACTATCCAAACTATTTATCCCGCTGCGCTATGAGACACAATGGTACAGCATCAATACCTGCAATCTCCGACAGCAGGGTGTGTGTGTGCATGTCAGGCTGGGAGACACACCAGTGTGTGTGTTATCCTGCCAGCAGACGGTAATTGGGACGCCTCCGGTTTGCATCAATTCAGTTCAGTGGGGGAGTTGAGGACAAAATGGGGTAGGGGCCATTTAAAGTGCTACCAAAAAAAAGCGCTTTTGTTGGGGCTTGGTGATTTTTGTATGAGAAAGAGACATACAGCCGGAGAAATAGAGAGAGATAGACAAAGATGAAGGCAGGGGGATTTATGTCGCTGGGTGCTGAGAGGGGGAGTGGACCATAAGGTGGGATCGGTATTTTCAATTATTGGAGAATTCAGTGTAATTTCATCCATTCAGCGCAGCGGCCTCTGACTGAGAGAGAAATGAGGGTCTGAGAGCGATGACCGCTACCATCCCGCTGTTCCTCGACAACGCTGAAGCACACACCCCCAGCGGCTGCCTCACCCGTCACCTTCAGCTCGCTATTGACAGCTGAAAACTCAGAGTTTGATTTTTCACATCCCTGTTGAGGCTTTTTGGAAAGACACTTTTAGGGCGCGCACAAAAAGTCTGACGTGGACACAAAAGGACAAGCATCCTGCACTAAAACACAGCAATGTTAATGCTTTAAAGTTATATTCAAAGTTGTTTATTGCCATAAGCTACTCGTATGTGCTTGTGCTGGGGGACATATGTTAGTGAACATATGAGTCCTTGTCACTTTGGCGACTTTCTCATGCTAATCTGCTACCAAATATACTGAAACTCCAAATTCTAATCACTGCAGATTCTCACATTTTTTAAGACGGGGTTTAAGAGACGTTTAATTTAGTGCAGACATTCCTAAACCTAACCAAGCTGCGGATCAGTGTGAAATGTGAAACTCTTCTACGTCCCTCCCGAACCTTTAATCACCACTCTGATCAACACATGAGGCTAAGATAAGTTCAGCCTTTATTCGTCACATACTGTATACATTACTTCACAGTGAAATTCTTTATTCTTCCCAGAGTCTTGTTAGTACAGTAGGTTAGGGTCATTATATGGAGCACCTGGAGCAGACAGGGTTAAGGGCCTTGCTCAAGGGCCCAACTACGGCAACCTGGCAGAGCTGGGGCTTGAACCGCCGACCTTCCGATCTTAATCAGAAATATTTAATGATTTTATAAGTGCAAGCATCTCACAGTGCTTGGTGGGTTTCTTCCAAGTACTCCAGTTTCCTCCCACAGTCCAAAGACATGCAGATTTCATCCATTAGATGGGTAGTGTGTGTGCCCTGTGATGGATTGGCACCCTGTCCGGGGTGTACCCTACCTCGTGCCCTAAGTCTCCTGGGATAGGCTCCAGGCCCCGGCGACATCGTACACAGGATAAGCGGTATAGACGATGAGTGAGTGAGTGAGTGAGCGTTTATTTGTTGCGAGCCATGTTAGCACTGCTTGTCTTTTATTCTGTAACATGTGTGTGGGGAATTAGGATTTCGTTTGTTAGTGAAGAAAAGAGTATGGCCGCACTGAACAAGCGAAATTTTGCAACATTTATTTTTATAACAGCAGCAGTTAACATTGCTCTTTCTTTCCTTCTTTTATTCTGCACTTGACATTTCAGTCTGCTCTTTCTGTTCTTGTCTTTCCATTCTGTTTGACTATTTTTTCTTTTTCTTTTTTTATTCCAATCTTCATTTGCTATGTTCTGTTCATTTTAGTCCATTCCTATCTTTTTGTTACTTTCTCTTTTTTTATGTTTTTTTGTTCCATTCTATTCTTCCCATTCCATTTTCTGAGCTTGTTATGTTCTCTTTTCTTTTTTTCCTTTCTCCACCATTAAATTCTCTTCTGTTCTTTTCTCTCCATTCATTACATTTCATGCCTTTAGATTCACTTTGTTCTGTTCTTTTCATAACATTCTTTCAGTCCGTTCTTTTCTTTTTCTTTCTTCTCTTTGGTACTTTGCTTCTTTTCACTACATTCCATTCTGATTTTTTTTTCTGTTCCCATTTTCTGAGTTGGTTATGATTCTGTTCTTTCTCTTATACTCACTCGGTGATGTTCTTTTTTTTTTTTTTTTTCATTACATTCCATATTTACATTTATATTTCCATTATTACTTTTGGTTCTATCAGTTTTTTCCTTCTTTTGTTTCTGTTCTTTCCGTTCTGTACTTTGACAATTAGTAAAGACTGAAACAGTGCAGTTTTGAAAAGTTCGTGGGTTTTTTTAATGACTTGTGCTGGTTTCCTGTTCATAATGGTGGAAATACCTTATTCCTTTAATCTCTGATTTTATTTTGTCTATCGCTCTCCTTCTTCCTGAGCGCTACATTGTTCAATAAGCACATTGAAAGACCATTAGCTAAACAGCAAGTGGCCCAACATTAAAAGCTTCTGGATTATTATAAAAGAAGGCGATCGAGATAACCTTAAACCTCCTATATAGCTCTATATGCATGGACTAAAAATGTTCGACCTTCAGTATTCACATGCAAGGTACCTCAGGAGAAACCTGCCCACACTGCAAATGGCTAAATTATAGTCTATTGCACTTTATCCCTATTTAAGGTAATAACACCGGGATAATTTTTGCTCTGTTCTTCCATTAATGCCACTTTCTGCAGAAGGGGGTTGGTGTGAAGGAAAGTATGAAAAGAATAATGGAGGGGGGTCGGATAAGTGCTAGGCGGATGACGAAGGGGAAATTGACAAGTGCCCTTGGTGCAATACAATAAAAACATCCTGTCATTTGCGGTGCATCCCCTCTGCTCTTTATGAAATCAGAAATATTCTTGCATACACTCTCTCTCTCTCTCTCTCTTGCTCTTTTTCTTTTCTCGTGATCCTTTTCTCACTTGTCCTTCCTGCACAAAAACACAATTAATACCTGCAGCTCTGGCCTACTGATGACAACAATCACCGAAGCCTCTTTACTATAATAACTCCTTAAAAGATGGCCAAAAACCCCTGAAGCACCATCGCTTATTACCCAGAAAGCACTTCAATTGACAAATATAGCACTTTATATATAATTATGGTGCAAAGAATATGGGAAGAGTAGTTTTTTTTTTTTTTTTTTTACTCTTTCCATTGCTTCGTTGAATTACTTACACAACAATACAAAGCATATCGGGATGTTCAGATGAAAAGGAATGAAAATACATGGCTGAGTTTTACAACCAAAAGAATATGAAGGTCGGCTTAAAGGATACAAAAGACACTGGAGGTTGTTATAAAGGTCAATGCCGGGTGTATGATCGCTACTGATAAAGTGATTTTGTTGATGGATTTGGCAACATTTATAATCCGTTTAGCAATTAAAAAATGGAGCCTACAGTAGCACCATCTGAGCAGATTTTAGCAACTATGCGTGATATGGTTCTCCAGTTCACCTCACAGCTGCTGGTTATACGAGGGCAGGTTCTCTAAACTCACCAACAACCAATCACTGAACACCATTGTGCCTGAATATCAATTACTGATCACCATAGCTCCCAAACACCATTTACTTCACACCATTCTTCCCAACCAATCACTGATCATTAGCATTCTCAACAACCAATCACTGATCACCACCGTACTCAACAACCAATCACTGATCACAACCATTCTCAACAACTAATCACTGATCATCACCATTCTCAACAACCAATCACTGATCAAAACCATTCTCAACAACCACTCACTGATCACAACCATTCTCAACAACTAATCACTGATCACCACCGTACTCAACAACCAATCACTGATCACCACCGTACTCAACAACCAATCACTGATCACAACCATTCTCAACAACCAATCACT
>JAQMYK010000039.1:29252640-29263909 GCA_030014345.1 Clarias buthupogon | reverse complement strand
TCCACTTCTGAGGTGTGTATGAGGGTTTGTGAGGCGTCTCACCAGAATCTGAGCAGGAGAATACATGTGGAGGGAGTCTCTCTCTCTCTCTCTCTCTCTCTCTCTCTCTCTCTCTCTCTCTCTGTCTCTTTGTTTTGTTCTTGCGTAACACAAGCACTGAAAGGAAATCTGGCCTGCTCTCCGTACACACCGTCAGAAACGTGTTGCAATTTCCTGTCATTTAGTAACAATCCCAAATCACTGTCCAAATGACTGTTGAGACCAGATGGAGGATTTCTGTCTTATCGACTTTTGTATGGTTTTATGAGATAAGAGTAGAGTTTCCTAAAAGCATCGCAACACAAAGGTCATGGTTTAATGGTTTGCTGGTGAAGCGGGCATCGCATCGAGCACTCTCTCTCTCTCTCTCTCTCTCTCTCTCTCTCTTTACCAGTTAAATAATGACATGTTTTACAATGTGTTTTTGGAAACTAGAACCAGACTTATGAAACTCTCATTACTCTCTCAGCTCCTCGTTTAGCCCAGTATTGGCGTCTGTGAAAAATCTATGAGCGTTCCCCGTGTGCTGTGCATCCTGAACAACTCTTGTGTGTGTCACGGCAAGCGCTGATATGATGAACGCTTCTGTTCCCATTATGGCAGAGGTCTCTAGTGTCAGTGTCTTTGGAAACGTCAGAGGCAAAGCTGCAGCTTGTGAGAACAAGAACGAACTTGTTGTTTCAGATATTATGCAATGTTAAAAGTAACTACAAATGAATAAAATGTAAGAAATCTTTCCTGTGTTTGGTGCGTTTGAGGTTCTTCTGGAGATCCTAATCATTACTGCTCCCTATTTAGGGTTCTCAAACAGATTGGAGTTGACCTAAACCTTTCCTACTCCCTGGATAGGGTGCTTTTGAGGTTAGGGATTGATCCACATCATTCCTGCTCCATGTGTAGAGTACTTATGCAGTTTGGGATTCTTATTCCCTTTTGTTGGGTGCTTTTGCAATTTGGGATTAACCCAAAAACTTTTATATTTGCTTTTTAGGGTGCATCAAAATTTTGGGATTAATTTCAATTGTTCTTGCTCCCTGTGTAGGGTGCATCTGTAAATTGAGATTGTCCCTAACCCCTTTTTACTCCCTTTGTAGTTGGGGGTTGTCTAATCTTTTGTACTATCACTGACGAATGCGTCTGCAGTTTGGGATTGATCTCAATCTTCCTCAATCACTGTTCAGGGCTCTTCCGCATTTGATTGCTCTTAAACGCTCATACAGAGTGCTTTTGTGGTTTGGGATTGATCCAACCCTTTCCTGGTCTCTTTGTAGGTAGATTTTTTCCACATGGGTTGATGTAAACCTTTCCTATTCCATGTGTTGGATAAATCCCAACTATGTCATTTGGGATTGATCTCAATCTTTTCTCCTCCCTGTTTAGGGTGCTTCTGCAGTTTGTGATTGCTCCTAATTTTTCATACTACTGCTGAAGGGTGTTTCTGTGGTTTGGGATTGATCCACACCTTGACTATTCACTATGTAGGGCGCTTCTGTCTTCGTCAGGTGTTTCTGTGGTTTGGGATTGATCCAATCGTTCTTACTGGTTTTGTAGGACGCACCTGCATTTTGGGATTGAGCAAAATCGTGACTTTTCTCTGGTTAGGGTGTGTCTGCAGTTTGAGATCCATCCAGATCCTTTTTCCTCGCCCTGTTTAGGGTGCGTCTACAAGTTGTGATTGATCTAAATGTTTACGTCTCAGAGAGTCGTCTGCTTCTGTGGTTGATCTAAATCTTACCTGCTCCATTCGTAGGGTGCTTCTGCGATTTGGGATTGATCTATACCGTTCTTTCTCCATGTGTAGCAGTTTGGGTTCGATCTTCATCGGCAAGTCGTGCGCCATGCCACCTGTCATGTTTCAGGACTTGCCTCTCAACATCTACATGGTGATCTTTGGGACAGGCATCTTCGTCTTCGTCCTCAGCCTCATATTCTGTTGCTACTTTATAAGGTAACCTACACACATACTGTACACACCCACACACATTTTCAAATTGTGAGCTGAGAAGACAATGATGTGAAAGCCAGCAGCGGCAGGAAGTGAGGCAGTAGGGGACAGGAAGTTGCCACAGTCATGACACTAGACAGGAGATCATTTCCACCAGAGTGAGGACACATTCAGGGCAAATGTGAAGCTATTTTAATCTGCTATTATTTACAGGACCGACACACACACACACACACACACACACACACGTGCATTATATAACAACACAATACTGCCTGGTTTCAGCGTCTCTTTTCTTTCAACATACTGAAGGTCTACTGTATTATTAGAAAATAAGTCAGATACACAACACTTTAACAATTGTTTATTCAATAATTAATGTCTTTCTTTTCTTTTTTTTTTGGCTTTAATAGTAAGCTGAGACACCAGGCACAAAGCGAGAGGTTTGGATATAAAGAGGTAAGAGAGCAGCCTGAGAGACAAATGTACAAATATCATCTAATATGAGGGACGTTCAAGTCAAACCGGGACTTGTGATGAAATTTCTTGTGAATGAAGGCGTAGAAGTAAAACATTTGTGTGGTGCAAAAGTTTTTTAAAAAGCTGTAGGTGTGTGAATGACGATCCCGATTGAGGGGGCTCAGAACCTACTGCAGTCGTTACCGTGAGAATTCTGTGAGTGGAACGCCTGATCCTTGAAAATCGACGGATAACTTGTCGCCAACTTGTGGAAGAGACGCATCCGTCTGTGGGAACTGTATATACAATAAATCACCAACACCACTTGTACTCAGCTGGGAGTTATTGCCTCACCTCACTCCAAGCCATTTCCACAAGTTTGGGCCATTAAAGGAGTTCCTGGGAGGCCGGCGTTTCAGATTATCATATCTTTCTACCTTGATGGTGTCCAAGCACTGGTGTGAAACACTGGGATAAGTGCATTAGTGTTGTAGGGGATTATATAGAGAAATAAAGAAAGGTTTTACTCACAAAACTGTGTTCTGTTATTCTGCGCAATGAAAAGTCCTGATTTGACTTGAACGCCATTTGTAGATTGCATTCTATCATTATTGTCTATTTATATTGCAGAAAGTAAGCAGATAAAGCAGTGATCATGTTTTTTAATGTTCAGAAACACACGCACACACACACACACACACACATACACCCACACCTGTGATATCTCTATCATGTCCCCAGCAGTGTGTGATGTTAAACAGTTACTTATTGGAATCAAATCCAGATGTTGGATCTGTGATCTGGAGTCCAAAAGATTAAAAAATCAGCACGGCTCTCTGGGTGGGCGGGGCATACTGAATCTCCCCTGTCAATCACAAAAACACTAAACTTAAATGTATTGGGTTTATTGGTGTAATCTTGGTAATGTATAAATATTTGGGTATTTTTGTTTTCTGGAAACAGAACATTAAAATGGTATATAAACATCAGGACACCAATAAACGATTGTAGTTCATGTGTGTGTTTAATTTAGTTTTATGGTTTGTACTCATTTACAGGTTATCCTGAAAGGAGACCCGAAGAAGCTGAATCTCCATGGGGTAAAGACACACAGCTATTATCATTCCGTCTTCTCACACAAGCACACTTTGGTTTTCACTTGTATTTGTATGTCTCTGTGTGAATTACTTTTGGTCCCCGCCTGTTTCATGTTTCCTCTCACTTCTCTCCACGCATCACTTTAGCTCTATTTCTGTCCCCTTGTCTCGGGGTGTTTGTACTGCCCTGGATGTCTGTCTTTATGCTTTGTCTATGTGTGTATCTGTACTCCTGTTTGCGTGTACGGCTGTTTATTTCTAGCTCTGTGTCGTGTCACTTCCACAGCAGACGTGTGCCGTGTGCCTGGAGGATTTCAAGGTGAAGGACGAACTAGGAGTCCTGCCGTGCCAGCATGCCTTCCACAGGAGGTGAGGAAAACTTTTGGTAAACATCTGGCCTTTATCACAGACAAAAGCAATGTATTTACAATTAGGATGCTTGCCTCTGCCAGGAGGTTAAGCTTTGACATAGATTGATCTTGACTTTGCAAATGCAAAATCAATCTTTACATGCAAATCAAGAATTGGTTATTTTGCTCTGATGTTCAGTGTTTTGAAGTTAAAAGATTTAAAGATATTCAAAAGATTTATAGTGGAGGTGATACGGGTGCCAGTAATTGATATAAACTTATGCATGCCAATGATTAACATTAAAGTACTTGTTTTTTGCAGGTGTGTGGTGAAGTGGTTGGAGGTGCGGTGCGTGTGCCCCATGTGTAACAAGGCCCTGGGTGGAGGACCGGAGCCGCACCACAGCATAGGCACGCTGCTGGACGAGCTCGTCTAAAGGACATGGAAATGGCTCGAGTGCGAAGAGACGCTTTTAATTTCACACTCGAATCTGAAATCTCTCTGAAATCACTCTGGTTGACGCGGGCCTTGTCTCAGACAAACTAGAACTCTGAGGAGAAATATGGCCGAAGGAGAAGAAGAAGAAGCTGAGATGATCCACGCACATTCCAGCGATGCGCCGAACACTGCCGTGTAACTGAACACTGCCACTGAAGAGACCCAGACAGTTCTACACAATGCTGCATGTGTATGGGTGACTCTGTGTGCGTTTGTTGCGTGCGTGTGTGTGTATTTTATCACTGTCTTCACCTACATTCGCACAAACTGCCATTCTGAAACACCAGCACGGATTCATGTTTTTTAAATAATGTTTAAAAGTGTTTATAGACTTGTAAAAAATATGATTCCAATGACTTTGATTCCAAAAAAAAATTGCCATACAATGGATTTAACAGTTTTTTCTGTTCTCAGGCTTTGGTTTACAATTTTCTGGGCCAGAAATAAGCTCCAACCTGAGTTACACCAAAGCTTTCCCACTTTTCTCCTAAAAGGCTATCCATCAGTTTTATATGGTTGCAAAAGAAAAAGATGGCACAATGCAAACATTAAGCTTCTACCACCACTCAGTCAGGAGGGCCGTAGACCGACCCACGTGTTTCCTCCGACCTACGTGACGTCAACAACCATCTTTTCGAACTGCTCGCTCACGCACTGTTGGGGGCAGCGTAACACACTCGGAGGGACAGCGCTATCCGCTCCCTCCGCTTACGTGAGCTCACAGACGCCCCTGATTGGCTTGTAGAGCCGTCATTAATGTGGGAGCACTAAGTACATTTCATCCCTCCCCTCTGAGAGAGCTCGGCCAATCAGGTCTCTCTAGGTCTCCGGCTGTGAGAGGTAACAGCATCACCCGGGGTTCAAACCAACGATCTCCGGATGATAGGGCGAGCACTTTACCACTGCGCCACTCGGAGGCCATTGCAAACGTTTTTGAAGATGGAAAAAGGCATTATAAATTGCATACTGCCTCCTTAAAATTGTTGTAGATTTTACAGATGTGCAAGTGTAAAAAATATTTATTTTATAGGGGATGTGAACACATGATGCAGTCAGGCCCAAACATTTTAAAACAAATACAAGAGGGTTTTTTTTTTTTTTTTTTGGTCATTTGGTCTCTGTACACCACCACAATGAATTTGTTCCATTATTTTTGATCCCTCCAAAATGTGTGTGTGTGTGTTTATGAAAATGGCTGTAATTCTTCAATGGTTAATGGTTTGCTTTTATCAAACCCCTTGAATTAAAGTTAAAAGTCTTGACTTCACATTTTAGATCATTTGATTTTACATTCTATGTGGTGGTTTAGAGAGGACAAAGGCCCCCCAAAAATCCATGGACCTGACTGTATATATACGTAAAATATGGCCACTGAACACAAAATTGCTAAATTGTTATCCTAACTTATTAGCTACATTAAGCTTACATGTAAATGGCCGTATTTCCCCTAGTCTGTGCACCATCAACTTTATTTAGGAGTCAACAGGATAAAACAATCGCATACTGCTTCTTTAATTTTGAACAAATAACCACTTTTATTGCTTGCTTTCTTACAAGGCAGAGAAGAAGATATTTTACAGAATACAAACACATTATATATAAAAATCTGGTCCCTGAGCATTAACTTACAACTACAGTAGCTAATAAATTATGCTAATATTAGCCGCTAAACACATAGGTAGGGAGTCTTTTATAGCAGAAAGCAGACAAACCCATTGGAAATATCAACATTTACCTCAGATGTGCTGGTTAATTAGGAAGAAAAGTCTTTGTAAGACCAAAATTACACTTTAATCACATTTTAGCATTGACAGCTAAACAAACCAAGTTGTACTGAGAAACTCCTGAACTGGAAGACGTTAGTGATGATTTAAATATTTAAAGAGTGTGTTGTGTATATAGACTTTTCCTGAAAACACAATAAATAGACAAACTCCATTTTGACACAGAACCCTTTTATGTAGGTAAGGTTGTCTCTAGGTAACTTGAAAACGAGACCCTGAAAATAAACTACTGTAGCTAGTTACAGAGGCTCGCTAGCAGATTCAGTTAGCTAACGGGTCTTTTTTATGGATAATCATAGGGCAAAGTGACAGCAGACATCAAAGGAGTCAAAATTGTCAGTAATAGCAACATTTCTCAGATATGTGCATAGATTACGAATAAAAGACTTTATCTAGCTAAAATAATAAAAACATTGTCATTATTAAATTACTAAGCAAGCTCCGGTAAAATCTTAGCAAGTAAAAGGATTCGGAATAAACCTCAACATAGTCATGTTTAGCAAGTATTTCCTGTTTTATGATTACAAAACACTAAATAATAAGCTTAATGGAGTTATTTGTAGTAAGGAATTTCAAGGAATTTCTAAGCACTAGTTTCTACAAAGAGGAATGATGTGTTAGAATTAGAAAACCTGAAATGTGCTGAATAATATTATTATATTTGATGCATAAGCAGGAATATTAGATGAATTTGACAATATATATATATATTTTTTGCAGTTTTGGGAGATGTCAACATTACATCACTCATACATACAACTTGCAGCTATTAAAATCAAATTGACAATTTTTGTGATTTTCTTTTTTTTAACTATGAATGCCAGGAACAAACGAACAAAAAATGAGGAACACATCCACGATCCCTGAATCTGAATGTAGCAATCCATGTTCTGTGAATATTTTATAATTAATAGTGAGATATTTGTAAAGTATTTGTAAAAACAAAAATATATATTAAATGGTTCATCACCCAGCTTTTGTTCATAAGGAATTCTCTGAATTCAGCACTGAAATCTGTCAAAACTTTGTGCAAGATTGGTTTAAATACACAGTCCAGTGCCAACATCTGTTCACATGTGTTTCAACTTGTTCTCTCTTTGTGTCCTTCTGTTCTGTAGCAGAGTTAATATTCATGTTAAAACATTTCATTGTTTATGTCTGTGTTTGAAATAAATCAGGACTGCAAGCTTTAGTATCCACAGGTCTTTTCAGTGCATGTGTGAGTTTAAAATCATGTGGGTTTCATTTCTGGCAGGGGTGTATAGGACGGTCTTTCTTTCCTTGTTTATTTATTTGGCTACATGGAAAAAATTGGGTAACAGTTATTGTATTGCGCCTGTAGAGGGCAGAGTTTATCAATATAAATATGCCTTGAATTGGCTCAGTACAGAACATATACAGTGCTTTTTGTTTGTTTTTATGATACAAATTTTGAGGAAGAGCTATTAATCTTTTTGTTTTAACCATTTCCACTCTTTAAATGATCATATAAGCTAAGATATCATTTGATTCTGTACTTAGATGATTTTCCCTTTGAAACAGGAAGACAGAGTGACTTGTGTGTTGAAATGATTCTCATTCCAAACTAATTTCACAATAGCTTAGCCAATCTATATAAATATGCAAAACAGCAACTTTAATGAAGAGCCTTTTTTTTTGGACTGCAGAGGATTTTTCTCCACAACTGTCTCTCAGTTGAGGGTGCACAATGGTGTAGTGGTTAGCACTGTCGCTTTACACCTCCAGGGTCTGGGTTCGATTCCCAGCCAGGCTTGATTCCCATCTCTGTGTCTATGGAGTTTCTCCCTGTGCTTTGTGAGTTTCCTCCCACAGTCCAAAGATATGCAGGTTAGGCTAATTGGCGTTCCCAAATTGCCTGTAGTGTGTGTGTGTGCCCTGCAATGGATTGGCACCCTGTCCAGGGTGTACCCTGCCTCGTGCCCTAAGCCTCCAGGGATAGGCTCCAGGTCCCTGTAACCCTGAATACAGGATAAAGCGGTATAGAAGCTGAGTGAGTGAGTGAGTCTCTCACTTCTATCCACTTGAATGAAAGTTCTGTTTAATCATACAAAAAAACCTAATGGGACATGGAAGAAAGAAAGATGTGTTGTATAAAAAGATTTAACAATCTTACTTAAAACTAACTTAAAATTATATATAAATGTGTTTTAGACTGACGATGACCTTGAGATTTCTTTTCATTCATTCATTCTACTGTATACCGCTTGTCATATACAGGGTTTGACTGATGGTACTTGGTTAGTAACCTAGTAACCCAGTGTAACCTAGTATCCAATGATGGAAACTACAAAGCACTTTTGTAAGTTGCTCTGGAAAAGATCGTCAGCAAAATTCCTAAATGTAAATGTAAGACATGTAAATGTAAATAGCTGTTACATTTGTCCAGTGCTCTACATCTAGTGACCTTTGAGCCAGGAACAATTTTGAATTGTCAAATGTATTTCAAAATAAAACTATTTTTGTGTTTTTTTTTTAACACCAATGACATAGTTTGGGGTGGCTGATATTTATTTAATATTATTAATTATAATCAGTTATTGTTTCATGATTTTAGTGTTTCACTTATTTTACAAGATATTGATGTTATTGTGAATCAGATTTATTGCATGAAAAAAAAATCTTTAGATGAAACGTTTATGGTCCCACGCCGATGTATGATCATAGTGACAAGATATTTTCTTGATCTTATGTAATTTAGAGTAAGAAAATGTATTTCATGATTGAAAGCACATACTATATTTTCTGAACATATGCAAATAATGTGGCGGCATGGTGGCTTAGTGGCCATGTCACCTTGCACCTCCAGGGTCGAGGGTGGGTTTCCTCTGGGTACTCCGATTTTCTCCCATAACACAAAAACGTGAGGATTGGACCCAAATTACCTGCGAGTGTGTCTGTATGTGTGTGCCCTATGATAGATTAGTACCCAGCACAGGGTGTACCCCACCTTGTGCCCTAAGCCTCCTAGGATAGGCTCCAGGCCGCCTGCAAACCTGTATACAGGAAAAAGTAGAATAGACATTGAGAGTGTGTGAGTGATACAACTAATGTGTCTGTTATGTTAACTCAAATTATTTTTGGCATCAGCAAAACTAAGTGGCAGTTTCCATAATTTTGTAGAATGACCCATGGATCGGCCCCCCGTGACCCTGTATATGGGGTAAAGCGGTATAGTGACAATGATGAAGCCAATGGCTTCCCTTGGCATGGTTCTGACAAATCAGTTTGACAAAGCCGTGAACATAGCACTTTCTGATTAATATTTAGTTGTTGTTTTTTTTTAAGGAAAGCCAACACTTTAAAGCCTGGCTTTCTTTTGGATATAACGGTAAAAATGCAATACCGCGTTTCACCACACATTCACCACATAATATACGGGAGAGGCGCTGTTTCATTCACTGCAAAATAGTTTTAAAAACAAAAAACAAAAAAAAACAGACATGGAAGTCAGCAACAGCATAAAGAAGAATATTACCGAAAAAAACGAAGTGTTTTCGAAGTGATTCCTTTTAACTAAAATGACATTTAGAGTCTGAACTGTACAAATCTTGGTTTCCCTTGACTTCTGGGAAGAAAACGCCACTGAGGCGTTGCTGATCTCCCAGAATGCACCACGCACAAAATACGATTTAAAACTTTATCCATAAATAAATAATACCAGTGTTGGTACTTTAATAAAAGGTAGTACGATGCCGGTAATAGTATAGAAATTTTATTTTAATTATGTAGTAAATGAACTAAACTAAAGCAGAATTTAAACCTACCCTCATATAAAATTGTATTGTATGAGAGGAGGTTTGGCTGCATGACGTTTATTTGTTGATCCTTCTGGTTCAGAATAATGATGAATGGTTTTTTCACATTTATTGTGAGATGCGCAGACCTTCTTGTTACGCTTTGCGCAAAGAACCATCTGAATTTTGATCTTATTAGATGCTGTTGTATGAATTTGAGGCTGTATTTATATTATCTGATTTTAAAGTTTAGTGCTTGCTAGTGATATAACGAAGTTGTTAGATGTATATGAATGTTATGACTTCATTATTTAAGTTTGAACACACGGTCAATAATTATTTTCTTTGCGTTAATGGGGATTTATTTTAGCTCCTTCTCCACATAGAAATGAGGGTGTATGTTTACCAGTGCCAAGGGCTATAGGCGAAGAAACAGATAGTTCAGTACTTAGACTAATTCCACCACGCCATAACAAAAATCCCCTTCTCAACTGTGTTTGACTGATGGCATTTATGTAACCTAGGGTTAGTGTCCCAGTGCAAGTATCTATCCGATGACGGAAACCTCAAAGCTCTGGATAAGAGCGTCTGTAAAATGCCTAAATTTAAATGCCTGCTCCAGTAATTAAGTGAATTTCCAGCTTTTTAAACGTTTGTCTCAGCCATATAAATAACAGGCAATTATTATTATTTTAAGATTAATATTAATTTATTGTTTTCATACCACCAAAAAAAATTATTAGTACTTAATTGTGCCACATTTTTGTAAGAAAGTGAAAACAAGAATATGCTGGGCATTAGGCCTAACTCTATATGTGGTTTTCACACATGGCCCTTTTTGCTCTCTCTCTCTCTCTCTCTCTCTCTCTCTTTGAGCTGTCAGCCAAAAGTTAACAACCAAATTTATAATTAATAAATCCTAAAATACATAAAATGTATGTTTAATATCTGGATGTTGGGTTGCCCATTATTATTATTATTATTATTATTATTATTATTATTATTATTATTAGTGGTAGTAGTAGTTGTAGTAGTATTAGTATTATCCTTGCGTTTCTTCTTTTTCAGTAGTTCCCAATAATGTCATTTAATTTTTGACTGCAGAGTTAAATGTGTGTATTTTTATTTTATCATATATGTTGTAGGCGGCGCAGTGGTGTAGTGGTTAGCACTGTCGCCTTGCACCTCCAGGGTCCGGGTTCGATTCCCCGGCCAGGCTCGATTCCTGTCCAAAGATATGCAGGTTAGGCTAATTGGCGTTCCCAAATTGACCGTAGTGTGTGAATGGGTGTGTGTATGTGTGTGTGCCCTGCGATGGATTGGCACCCTGTCCAGGGTGTA
>JAQMYK010000039.1:29102524-29113839 GCA_030014345.1 Clarias buthupogon | reverse complement strand
CCCCTAGCGACGGGGAGGAATTGGACACAATTAAATTGGGGAGAAAATCGGGGTAAAAAGAATTGGACAGACCAAATTTATAAATAAAATAAAATAAAAAAAATAAAAATAAAAAGTCCAGGGGGTGGAGCTATACCTGATGCAGCAAATTTTACCTCAGCAGGATCGTGTCAAAAGTCCAGGGGGTGGAGCTAGACCTGATGCAGCAAATTTTACCTCAGCAGAATCATGTCAAAAGTCCAGGGGGTGGAGCTAGACCTGATGCAGATGCTTCATGCTGGATAAGTGTGTGTGGTTTTGTGCTGTCCCTTAGGTTAGTTTTATAAGGAGGAGTTGGATCAGGTCCAGCTCCACCCCCTGGACATTTGGTTCAGCAGAAAGCATTCTCTCCACTATGCAGTTACATTTCTTGGAATAAAAATGTGCATTGATGTATTTTATTAAATCGGAACAACTACAACTTCGGTTTAAAAATAAATGACTAAAAATAATTGTTCTGTCATGTGTTCTGTGTGTAAAAATACACAATATAAATACTAAATAAGGCCACTGTATCTTCATCACATTTGGATGGATGGGAAAATGATTTTGGAGCCGATTTCCTCAGCTATTAGAGTAGTGACTGTGGGAAAAGTCGACTTTATCTCTTTAAACATTCTTATTCCTACAGAACCTGAAAGTCGTTAATCAACGTCGTCCATTCAGTGAAATCTGTGACAGTTTTAAAGGCACTGCACGTCTCGTGGTCTTCCAAAGGCTGGTGAAGAGCCTCCAACTCCAACCATGGGACCGGGAGTGTGGGATGGGTCGCGTACCGTGCGTGTTGAAAGTGACCCACGCCAGTGTATTGTACCCTGCAGCGACAGTCCCACGTTCCTCTGTGCAAACACGCATGAACTCTGAAGCAGCTGGAGTTTTCAGCCATGAGGTTTGTTTTTACGGGGCCGAGAGATGCTCCTGGTCGCCCACGGGTAGTTTGACGAAGGCGATGGCAGCCAGCTCCTTACAGAACTCCTCCAGAACGATCACACCCTTCAGCAGGGCGCCATGATCCACCCTGGATATGGAGGGGGTAAATATAAAAAAAAATCTGAAATATGTTGTTTAAGGTTTAACTGCACTAACAAAAAAGAGGTGGGGCTTATCAAATGTACAGCTCTATACAACTAAATTTAGTTGAATAAATTAGTTGTTATCAAATTAGGAAATCAAGGTTCTTTTGTGTATTATCATACCCTGAGTCTTTTAGGTAAAATTAATCATACCGACACTAAGTGAGGATTGTAGAAAAACAAAGCACACGGTCTTACACAGTCTCCTCCTCGAGGCCCATGAGCTGTTTCCTGACCGCGACGAGTCTCTGGGTGAAGTTCGGGATGTCCTGGATCCTCTGCATCAGCTCGCCGATCACCTGGAGCAAGAAACTGAGAAGTGAGTAACGGCTTCCTACAGATGAGCAAGCAAGGTCTAGTTCTATTACAGAACACAGGGCGCTAGTATCGAGCTGATAAGGCTAATCTAACCAAAGCTAAAACATACTGTCCCTACAGACTGATGGTAGTTTGACGTGTAACTACGTAATGGAGTCTACTGTCCCGTGTTTCTTTTTTTCCCCCATTACTTTTAAAACTTTTAGACAGCAGGAGCTAGACAAGCACAACATCATGATAGAGAGAGAGGGGAAGAAAAAAATGCTCACTCGGACGAGTGTAGAGAAGAGTGAGCGAGTGCCAGGGCTCAGGTTAATGTAGGGGTCCAGCAAGTACTCGTGAAGATGAGGGTGAGGAAACACGGCCAGCTGAGACAGGACTGATGTCACCTGTAGGTTCAGCTCGTACGGCTGACACACGCACACACACACACACACACACACACACAGGATGAAACGATGAGAGTGTGTTGTGTGTAATATACAGTATATTCCATCTGTATATGCATGATACAGTAATATAATGCCTACCTGCTCCAGTATGCGTGCTATCCTGTCCAGGAGCACTTTGAGGAAGTGTCCTTCATAAAAGTCTGCATCATCAGAGTGGACTTCCATGGGTTTTGGGACGTTCGGCCAACCCCAGTCCGCAGACATGGTGGAACACTCTTTCAGCTGCGTAATGAGAGGGAGAGAGAGGGGGGAACTGAGTTTATCTAACTTTCTGCTATGCTCTGTTTCAAAGTTCATCAACTCATATAAAGCTAACTAATATTTACTGAAGTAATTTTCAAATGTGAGACAATTAACACACTAGAAATCGTCCAGATTTAACCATAAGTACCTGATGAATGATTTTAAAAATGTAACTGTAAATAAAAATGTTTTTTATGTAGGTACAGGCCAAATTTAAATAAAATAAAAGTGAACACACAATGAAATCAAAAACTTTATAGTTTTTTATATTGTTATAGTTCTCTTATACAATTTATGTGACACTTTTTTAAAAATCCATTTATTAGGGATGCAACAGATCTCAAAACTCTCATGGTTTTGGAATCCAAAAAGCGAGATGAAAGTAATAACTACATTTGCCTTCCATCTATTACCTTTAGAAATTACACTATTTAAAGCAGAAAACAGCCAATCAGAGACTTTGAGGCAGGTAAAATCAAATGGCCGTTTCCTTTTCATTCTGAAACATCGAATCAGGGTTTACCTTGTTGTGGCCCTTGTTTGTCAGACCGTGCAAATTTGAGCGAGCGGTGTTGCCACAATTGGATGGTTTTCAGATATTTATGCTACTTTATTATTATTTTTGAGCCTGGGCAGGAAATTAAACATTTTATAGTAAAACTAAGTATGTGCATATACATACTTGTTTGCTTTTGAGTCGCATCAAATAATCTAGTACTGATAATATTATCTGGGCTGTTTGTTATAAGAATGGGCGAGTTTTAAGCACTGTCCAGGTGGGATTTATCAGTGTGATCTGGCAACCTTGGCAAATACAGAGCAAGCTGCACAAGAGAGTTTTCTTCTCAGAAATGTGCTGACAGTGGAGACTCCTTCCATCGGTGGTAAATAAGCATCTATACTTCCTTACAGAAAACTTTACTGCAATAACAATAACCGATCCTCCATCCATGTCGTTTTGTAAGTTGTTGCTATGGAAACAATAGTGTAGAACTAACATGTTATAAATATTTTATAAACCTAGATAAATATCATTTTATACGGATGTGTATTTATTTAAATATATCCTTTCATGGATGTACAGCCTGTTAAACAGATAAGACTTGTTTGTGAAGCAAGATTTCTATTTTCAAGAAACAATACACTACACTAAAGAAGGTATATTTTATTTATTTAAATGTCTTTCTATTTTAGACAACTGAATTAGTAATCATTGTTTGCTTTTAAGAAACTCACCACATTAATGTACTCACCGATTTTAAAGCATCGTGGACGTACGTGTCATATCCTGCTCCCTGCACATGCTGGGACGTTTTTGCCTCTTGGGGAACTAAACACAGGAAGCTGTAGGAGAAAAAGGGACATCAATGCTTTAACAAAACTCATGCGTATAAGACACAGAGAGGAGAAGGTCGTATACAAGTCTACAACTCTACCTGTTGACAGTTTCAGCTATCTCTGTGTGTGTGCTGGATTTCCTCTCTTCCCTGGACAAGGAGAGCAAACGCTCCGGACCACTGAACTCATTGTCTGTGAAGAAAGGATCTTCCTCCATTTCTCTGTTTCAGAACACAAAACAAAGACATTTTCAAGTAAGAGAAGATAAACGGTGCATGTTTAATGATTTGCCTGCTTTGTCTTTTTTCCTCTCGCTCACCCTGACTCTTCCAGGAAATCGGGATCAGCCCCTGGTCTCTCGTCACCGCCGCTGACCCCTGACCCCGGCAGCCTGTAGGAGCGGGTCTCCAGGTTTCGCAGCACCAGGCTGGTCAGAATGTGTCCGTCGGGCTTCTTCAGGAGTTCCTCGAACAGCCGTAACGTAGTGACGCTGATCTAGAGGGTCGAAATCATCAGGAGAGTTTTAGGATTTAACGGAGGACCGAAGAGAAAACATTAGTCGCATTAGTGATGAATCATTATCAGACACCTCGTCTGAGATGTGGTCGCAGTGTTTGATGAGATGGTAGCGCAGCATGTGTGTGTGCGGAGGTGTGTCGGTCGGCTGCTCCCGGGGCGTGTCGGCACCCAGCAGGAAGTGCACCAGCTCGTGCAGCAGGACGGCGGACTGTGTGTGATGGACGCAGCGTGACAGGAGAGCCGTGTGGACCAGAATGCCGACCTCTGACCTGCGCAAGTAAACACACACACAAAAACAATTTGCTTTAAATTATGACAGAAGATTAACACTTTCCTTCTTGGTGTCAGCTGTGGAAACTAACCAACTGACTGATTGCCACTGCAACCCAAAATCCACACAAATATTGGGAGTAACATCCAATTCTTAATCTGTAGGGTTTAATATGATGTTGGCCCCGCCCCCTTTGCAGCCATAACAATATGCAGTTCTTCCACACCAAACTCGCTCTTCCATGTCTTTATGGACCTTGCTTTGTGCACTGCTGCGCTGTCATGTTGGAACAGGAAGTTGGGAGCATTTAGTCCAAATTAAGCATCAAGAGTTCACTGGAACCCCCACACCAGTTCCAACATGACTGCGCAAAGCAAGGTCCAAAAAGACATGGGATGAGCGAGTTTGGCGCGGAAGAACTTGACTGGCCGGAACAACCCGATAGAACACCTTTGGGATGAATTAGAGCGGAGACTGCGAGCCCCAGGCCTTCTCATCCAACACCTGACCTCATAAATGCGCTTCTGGACTTCTGGAATGGTCAGAAATTCCCATAAACACGCTCCTAAACCTTGTGGAAAGCCTTCACAGAAAAGGTGAAGTTGTTATAGCTGCGAAGGTGGCGGGGCCAACATCATCATTAAACATTAAGAATTGGTGGTTACTCAAGTTCATATGCATGTGAAAGCAGGGCGAGCCAATACTTTTGGCAATATAGTGTACATTCACTACATAGGGTACAACATAATACAAGATAGCTTCCTGCCTTATTATTATTATTTATTTATTCATTTATTCATTCATCAAAACATGAAAGTCGTTAAAAATGAGAGCGAGTTTACTGATTATATAATTGATAATCAATGTTAATGTTCTAATGTTAAATGGTCTTACTGTTATAGCTGATCGGCGTACACCCTACAGTATATAAAGTAAACCTCTTAAAATCTGTAGATCTATTTATATAATAAAATGAAATGCTGTTGCATGGTAGCCTGACCGCCCACAAATAATATCCTACAACAAAACAACAATAAATACTTGTCTAATAAAGACTTCAAATAACCTAACAGTCAACACACTGTCATGTAACAGTATACAAACTTTGGGACTTTTCTCGCTACAAATATCACCACCCCGAAAAGATGACTGACACGGGTGCTTAAACTTTCGCACGGGTTCTTTGACTCACATCTGTAGCAGCTGAGGCTGAATGATTCCAGTAAGCCACTGCTGGTGAAGAGCTTTGGCAAGTTTAACAGCAAACACCTGAAAACACAGAGAGAGAGAGAGAGAGAGAGAGAGGGAGAGAGAGAGAGAGAGTGAGACTTATATAACACTGTAGATAATAAATCTATAATACTTGTAGTATATGATATGAGACAATGTTATGTTAACTGATTTATTACCTCTGGTGCGTCTTTAATGAGCGTGTCGCAGTAGTCGAACCAGCAGAAGAACTTGTCCATGTGCTCCTGCGGAGGAAAAGACTGGGTCTCGTCCACAGCGCCCGGGGACGACGGAGTCCTGCCGAAACACAGCGTGCTAATCAATATGTATATATAATACAGATAATAATATACTATATATATTTGTGAGTATTTGACACAGAAAAATAATCAACGGTATGATGAAGTGCCGCCCTGTTTCCATTTCAAAGTTGAATTTTTTAATAGCTCGTTATGTAGCGCTTTATTCTTCTTACACTTCTTAGAACAGCATCTCGTATCAGGATGTTTATAAAATCGTGATATCGACAGAATCGCAACACCAATCGGATCGGCACTGAGTTATCGTGATAATATTGTATCGGCTGGTCCGTGGTGATTCCCATCTCTAATGCCTGATATAAACTGTAGTACAAGTTCCAGTACAAGTTCTTACCATGGACATGATGACATATAAGTAACTTAAAACTTCAAAGAGAATCAAACTTCAAAGGAAAGAGAAAAAAATATAACCCAAGTATAACAAAGTAACTTGATTTGAAGACATGTTACTCCATAACATTTACATTTAGGCATTTGGCAGACGCTCTTATCCAGAGCGACTTACATTTTTATCTCATTATACATCTGAGCAGTTGAGGGTTAAGGGCCTTGCTCAAGGGCCCAACAGTGGCAACTTGGTTGTGGGGTTTGAACCTGGGATCTCCTGAACCGTAGTCCAAAGCCTTAACCACTCAGCTACCCCTGGCCCGTGTTAGCACACCCTACTCGTGTTATTCCATATTCCATAGGTATCCTATATCATTTAAATTAACTATGTTCTAATTATCATTAGACTTTATTAAAAATCAAGCAAAAATTTCTGTGACTTGCTAACACGCCCACACCCGTTCCTACCTCCACTGTTTGACGGTGTAGCTGTGTATGTCCTCAGGGTGGAGCGTGGTAGGGATGGCGCCGTAGAGCTCGCACACTCTCTGAGCCAGGAGGTCACACAGTGGAGTCTGCTCTGCCAGAAGTTTGGCCGTGTCCTCCTGAGGAATGCTGGTGAGGAGCAGCACGCTCTCCATGGCCCGCAGGACGACCCTGTTTTTCTAACACGCGCGACACACAACACACCACTCTCAGTCTCAGTATTACAAACTGAGCAAAAATGTATTCCTGACGCTCACCTGGCATTTCCCAAGCTGCACAAGGATCTGGATCAAACCCGTATCTGGCTGGTTTGAGCTCTGTGCAGGAGGAGGAGGAGAAGCCGGACTCTCCGGACTGGATCCTCCACTGGCTCCTTCTGCACCTCCCTCTGACAGAGAGCTGCACCTCCGAGGACGGCCTTCTTCGATAGTCTGAGTGATACAGGATTTATATTGATCTACTCGCTTAAAATCAGGTTTCTCAAATAAAAGAACCACTGGAGCAGAAAGAGATCTGACTCTCACCCCTAGGATGTAGTTCAGGACGTACGGGTCTTTCTTCACACGAGAGCAAACGGAAAAGAGAAACATCGACTCCTCGCGCTCTGTCTGCATGTCAGGGAGTCCACACAGACGAATCAGCTTCTGCAGAGCAGCACCAACATGTGAAGAAAAAAATAAAAGACCAGTTGCTCAAATCTGTTGTAGTGATAATAATAAGCACAGAGCTGCTAATAAGCCGCAGTGCTAAATCAGATATCTTAAAGGTGTGGAGAGATATAATTCATACCACAGTCACTTTGTGGCATGAATTTTCCACCAAAATACAGTTCCAGGTACTGGATCAAGACGTCACAGGAGTGTATTTTGTAGTCTGTCGTCATGAGATAGACTTACACAACCGTCACAGAGTTTTTGTCAAAGCTGCCTATAAATAAAAAGACTGATTTCTGATATTTCTGATATAAGACCAAAAAAAAAAAAAAAACTGAGCTCTGTGCAGTTTTCCCTGACCAGTGAAAGAGGCGTGGCCTATTGTTCTGTCAATCCCAAAATGAAGGAGACGTACTGTAGCCTCTGTGCATGTTAGTGCCAGTAAAAGAGGCGTGGCCTATTGTTCAGTCAGTCTCAGTGAAGAAGGTGTGGCTTATTTTTCTGTCAGTCCCAGTGAAGGAGGTGTGGCCTCTGTGGATGTCAATCTCAGTGAAGGAGGTGTGGCCTCTGTGCATGTCAATCTCAGTGAAGAGGTGTGGCCTCTTGTTCAGTCAGTCCCAGTGAAGGAGGTGTGGCCTCTTTTCAGTCAGTCCCAGTGAAAGAGGCGTGGCTTCTTGTTCAGTCAGTCCAAGTGAAGGAGGCGTGGCCTCTGTGCATGTCAGTCTCAGTGAAAGAGGCGTGGCCTCTTGTTCAGGCAGTCCCGGTGAAAGAGGCGATAAAAGTTGCAATAAAAGTTCCCTTTAAAATGAAACCTTTTGCACTGGTCAGTGTTTTAGTAACACATCTCCACATCTCCAACTTGGCCTTTATATATTTCAACTTGCCTCATTTATTTCCCATCAAATCATCTGGGGAAGAGAGCTACACACTCTCAGACCTTACAGTGAACTAATTACTACTGTAAACTCTCTCGCCGATCACAGAGCACTGTTAGTAGCTATTTAGCGCTAATCATGTCGGTACATGTCTGTCTCTGACCTGTACAGGTCGATACACGTTAATCACATGCAGCATGGGCTTCTGGATCTGTGCCAGGAGTTTGGAGAAAAACAGCAGGACCTGCTGGCTCATTCCCGGAGGATACTGTGGGGGAGGGAAGAAAAAAATAAAGCGAGACATTCACTTTCTTTTCTCAAGAAAAGCAAAGACCAGGCTTGTAAGCTCTGACGTATGCATGCATATGGATATACGTGTGTGTGTGTGCATATAATACCTGTGCTTTTCCCAGCGTGCACAGTGTCTCCAGCAGTTTGTGCTGAAGCAGGTACTCCATGCAGGGGCCCGTCTCCTCCACCTCCTGCTGTTGCTCCTCATACACCAGGATGTCCAGCATCTGCTTTAGCCTCCATGGGATGTCCGTCTGCTTCACCGGCTTCGCCTCATCTGTATAACACACACACACACACACACATAAAGAAAAAGATGAAGAGCTGCTAATTCTTACAAAGGAAAGATCAAAGGTACAATTGTTTCATAATAGTTACAAATAACATTTAGAGAAGCTGTTACGATTAAACAGGTGTCAGTGCGGATCAGGACAGGTTTGCTCTCTCTCTCTCTTAAACCTCACCTGTAGTTTCTATGTAGTAGTTTGTTATTCCTTTCCAATGGTCGACGAAAGACTCGAGCAGATTTACTGAAGGCTCTCTCTGAAACAAGACAAAACACACCGCAAATCAGACTTGTGAGAAACAACCTATACATGGTTAATCAGACCACACTGATGCTCTTAATCAATGATCCATTAATGATTCTCGGTTCTGATTGGTCAGCATTCCAGGCATCCCGATCTCGGTTTGCCTTTTCACTGTCCACTCTACACCGCTCTCCCTCTTACCCTTGCAACGCTTATCTGCGTGTCCAAATGAAGCCTCGTTTTGAGGCGCGTGTTGGTTCTCTATGAGTCACGTGACCAATGACAAACGAAGCCTTGCGTTTGCCGGAATCGCGTGACTGACTCATTCGGCGCTTAACTAAAGGGACTATTCTGGTAAATTTCAAAGATTCAGAGATCTTAATTATGTGCATAAACATTTCCTTGAACATGTTAATTGTGCTGCTTGTGATGTTATGATCTAGTTGCTACACAGAATTTGTCCACTAGATGGCAGTACAATGAGCCCTTGACTGAAGCTTCATGAAATAAACTTCTTGGAGAAACTATTGGCTGGGAAAAGCCTGGAGAACTAAATGAGGCTTCATCTGACCAACACTACTTACAACCACTAATTACTACTGATATTACGACTAATATTAATACTTCTTCTAGTACTAAACCTATAATTACTTTCATTAATACTGCTACTACCATTATATCCATAACTACCACTCTAATTATTACTATTACCTCTACCAATATTCATCTTACTTATGGTACTATTACTACTACCACATGCACCATTAATGACTAATATTACTATTACCGCTAGTAGTAAACCTATAATTACTCTTAACTATTAATAACGTTACTATTATCACATCTATCACTCTATTACGACTTTTTATTACTCATTTCATGGTGAATACTTCTACTACTTTACTGTCTCTGTTATAACTAGTTTCTGGGACGAGCTTAATTTTCGCAGAAGTTCCAGATGTGACACGGATTGTACAGAACTATAAGCTATCCAAAAAAAAAAGATTATGGCCCATTGACAGATCACTGTGGTATAAGAGGAATAAAACCCCTGAGTACAATCATCTTGCAGTTGGTTACATGTAATGATTCTGTAATTCACGCTGTTGATTGTTTTTTCGTGATAGCACAACACAGAGTGTGTTATGATCAGTAAAGGGCTGAGGTATGTCAGAAATGTGTGGGGGGTTTTTTGTTTTTTTTTGCCCTGCAGTGTTCAGACTTGTAGGATCTGATTAAAACATGCATGAATGTGCTGAACACATCTTCATGCTGATTAGCAACAGGTATATAGCTGTGCACACACTCAAGACAATCAAAACACACTGGCATACATCGAGCTAATACATAAACCTGACATGTATTTACTGCATTTGAACATCTTACATAATGCTGTAACTAGGTAACCAGCTAACATGCAACCTAGCTAGCATGCTAGCAATACAGAAAACATCATATACACTGTCTTTTTAAAGAAATATTATATTAACGTTAGACAACATGACAACTCAATCTTGTCCATTTTCGCTATCTTGTCCATGGTTCATTTGACTTGTTAAACTTGTTAAGTAAACATTTCTCAGCAACACGGCTAATCAGCTAACATGCTAACAAGCTAGCCTGGAACAAGTTACACAAGTTTACAACTTACTGTTTCCAGGGCCTGCTGGAAAAGACTCGTCAGTTTATTAAACATATCCATTTTTTTTTTAGACAAATGTCTCTAATCACGAAAAGATTGAGAAAGACACATTTTTTATTATTATTTAGAGCTAAGCTGAGTTTAGCCAATTGGTTTGTTTGGACACAGTTCCTTCACCACGTCAGTTAGCTTATCGGCTCATCCGTGGCCGCATTCCAAACGCCGCCATCACTGCTATAGCTAAGCACTACAGAGGGCACGTACGCACTGGGTTATACACTCCACGTAGTGCACTAGGTGTTTAATATAGAGCTGTTTGGGATAAATTCTGTTTATCTGCCTAGGCGTCTGTAAAGGGGCGTGGTCTCTCTCCTAGCTCAGGTTAAGTCTGAACTGAGTAAATAAATTATGTGAATATTAAGAGTTTCTAAAGTAAGTGTCCAAAAAAGATATAATAATAATAATAATAAAAAAGTTATAATTCATATAATTAATTATATTAATGATAATGTAGGCATATTCAATGTTATTACAGCACATGGCTTTTAAAAATAGGTAAAAATAAATAAATTTAAAAAAAAATAAATAAAAAAATAAAAAATATATATATATATATATATATATATTTTTTTTTTTACCTATTTTTAAAAGCAAGGTGCTGTAATAACATTGAATATGCCTACATTATCATTAGTATAATTAATTTTA
>JAQMYK010000039.1:28682582-28694644 GCA_030014345.1 Clarias buthupogon | reverse complement strand
TGTGTGTGTGTGTGTGTGTGTGTGTGTGTGTGTGTGTGTGTGTGTGTGTGTGTGTGTGTAGAGAGAGAGAGAGAGAGAGAGAGGGAGGGAGAGAGAATGCATGACGAATTGCCACTTGTGATGTGAGGAGCAGTAACGACACATTTATTTATGGGAAGAAAAAAATCTCAAAACACCGATAGAGTAAAGAGAGAGAGAGAGAGAGAGAGAGAGAGGCAAGAAGTAAAGAAAAGAAAGTTGGGAAAGTAAGACAAACAGAAAAGGTGCAAGGTGGAGACAAAAAGAATGAAATATGAAAAGGACAGAATAAAACAGAAAGAGAGGAGATTAAAAAAAAAGAGAGAATGAGAAAAAGATAAACAAAGAAATGAGGGAAAGGATGAAATAAGGGACAGAAAATGACAGAAAACATGAGGGAAGGGTATCAGGTGGCAAGAAAGTGGGCCAGACAAATAGAGAAAGCAAAACAGAGACAGACAGAAAATGAGTGAATAAAAATGAGAGAGAAAGAGAGAAAGAAAGGGAAAGGAAAGGCATCAAGAAGAAAAGAAGAGAGACTGAAGGAGAGAAACAGTGAGACTAAAGGAGATAAAGAGAGACTAAAAGCAAGACAGAGACACTGAAAGAAAAAGACAGGCTGAGAGAAGGACAGACAGAGAGAGAGAGAGAGAGAGAGAGAGAGAGAGAGAGAAAGAGAGAAAGAAAGCAAAGACCTGAACAGCTCATTAAAAGAGAAGAGACTAAGAGAGTGTGCTGAGTGCTCCATAAAGCGAGACCTTTAAGGACCTCAAATAACATATCTCTAATTACACACACACACACACACACACACACACACACGGTGCCAGGAATGTAGATGAGTGTGTTGTGCAATGAGGCAGATAACTCAGCACTGGAGTGTTTGATCATTCCGAAGAACAGGTGTAGCTTCGGGGCACTTCATTTTCACACACACACACACACACACACACACACATATCCTGGCACTGCTGCGGTCCTAGCAGTTGTGATTCAGCATGGCCGTGCTAGCTAGTTTAGTTAGTTAGTTCAGAATTGGATATTGTAAGCCGCTGCTCACAAGCTCACACAAGTTCACGTCATTTTTCTTATACTCTTATAAATTAGATTATTTCAATACTAGTGTTTATGTAGATTTTTCTTATACTTTTATAATCCACCCCAAAGCCATGGAAAGGATCAAATAATTGTTTTGACAATTGCATGTTTAAATGCACGTGTTTTGTTTTATTGGCTCCAAGTTGATTTAATTAAGCTTAAATTAAAAAATTGCTAATAAAACTGTTAAAAATGTGACATATTTCACAATCATTTTGTTTGGTTAGTTACGGTCGTCTGATGATACACATGCTAGGTATTATATTATAACTTCTTTTTTTAAAGAAAAGATATTTTACATTAAGTATGTTAAACTAAAAAGTGCCAGTTAGCTAAGTTAACGTCAACATTACCTTGCTAGTATTAGCTATCCAATATGACCAAGCTAGCTATCGCTAATACACATGCTAGCTGTTATATTGAGTATTTAAAAAGAAAAAAAAACCAGTATTTTATGCTAAATATGTTAAACGTACTAAAAAAATGCTAATTAATTAAGATAGCATTAGCTCTACAACGCAGCCAAGCTAGCTATCGCTCATATACATGCTAAGTATTATATTGTGTATTAAAAAAAGAAACCGTATTTTACACTATGTTAAAAGTGTTAGTTAGCTATGCTAACATGAATATCACCATGCTACTGTAGCTTTAGCTATCCAATATAACTAGGCTAGCTATCGCTGATATACACATTATCTATTATATTGTGTGTGATTTTAAGAAATGCAGTATGTTAAATCAAAAGTTCTAGTTAACTAAGCTAGCATTAGCTATCCAACATAACCAAGTTAGCTATAACTGATACACTCATGAGTTTTATATATATATATATATATATATATATATATATATATATATATTTTTTTTTTAAACTAAATATTTCATGCTAAACTAAAAAGGGTTAGTGAATATTTTCGCTAGCATTAGCCACCTAACATAACCAAGCTAGCTTTTACTGATACACACACTGATACACCAAGCGAGGTAACCTGGTTCTTGCATAGTTAAAGTTAGTATTTTACGCTAAGACGTACAACGTATGTTAAAGTAAATATGCTATGGTTAATGGTTAGCTACATCTGATCCTACGGGACACTACAGGAATTATATTTCATATTTCATGCCTGTGTTTCATGCTTTGCAGTAATGCAAAGTGATAGCTTCTTTGTTAACCTTGATGTTATGCTGCTAATAGTGTAGACCCTAGCACACACACACTCACACACACAGAGTTCAGGCCATGAAACACATTTGCAAGTCATGAAGTCCACGAGGTTTCAGACAGTTTTACACCGAAATAGCACATCATCCAATAATATTTTAGTACTCCAGGATTTATTGGGATTGAGCATGTTACGATGTGCTAGTTAACACTCCACCACACACACACACACTCACACACTCATTCTTGGCAGGCAGCACACTCATGGCCCTGTTGACCGCCTACATATTTGGGATTCCAGGCTGGATTTCCGCGTTGGCTTGTTTTTGAGACTCGGCCAACTCGCTCTCTACGAGCTCGGCTTGTGCTCCGTCAGAATTACATGCTTCAAAGAAGAACCGAAAAACAAACTTCTGGAAGCCTTCATGGATTCTCAGAAACAGCTGGAGGACCTTGAAAGTGTCCCGGGTCCATCAACAGCAAGCAGGAACAGATGAAACACACAGAAACACACACACACACACACACACACACACACACACGTACTGTTGAAAGATACTGGCAGCAGATGGGGATGTTTTCTGAGAAGTCTGATCAGATACGTTTACATCAGCAACATTGGCTAGTGAGCTAGATATCACTCCTATTACATGATGACTAAAAGTAGATTATAATTTTGAGGAATAAAAACATACCTCGACCTTCTTCTTCCAGGAATAAAAGGCATTTCCTCAATCGTGATAGCAGAGGAAGTAACAATCAGGTATTGCAACTATTGTGTAAGCACCCGCTTCTTACGCGATCGCAGCTTAATCGAATGTTCCTTCTAACCTGCCTAGAGTGAGGAATCACATTGCCTTCAAAATAAATTCAATGTTCAGCGCTGTAAATAACCTAGAGCATTTTAAACGCCCGTCGTCATGGTAACACCCCTTCATTTTGATGCTTAAACTGAATTTGTGAACTCGCGTTTCCGGGAACTGAAAGGTAAAAACAATAAACACGCAAGCTAGGAAACACGCACGCCAAAAGTAATCTAGCTCACTCTCTACGAACTGACACTAAAGATTTTGCTAGCCAGCACATGCTTTACAACTTGATTTGCACAATTCTGTATTTGCACCCCTGTATTGTAAATCTCAATATCATATCCTGGTGGAACATTTGTTGCTATGGTAACATCTTACAGAGTGGTATCTCACTCATTTCCTTCATTAAGCTGAGTTCGTTAAGGCGACTTTAGCGGTGAAGGCGTAAGAGCACTGTTGCTAAGTAACTAGGATGCCAGGAGTGAGCTAGCTAACGTCTAAAGTTAATGTTTTTGCTAGCGATGGACACATGAGCACATGTTCTACCTTTATTTACTTTTTAAATCAAACAAATGCAAGGCGACTGTGCTAACCGCTACGCCACCATGCCGCCACTATAGTGCATACCATAGTAAAACTTCTAAAAACATGCACAACTATACGTACAAGAACATTTACACTGTTCACAACATTGCTGTTGTGGATACATTATTTGTGTAACACACTCGCTGTTTACTGTTGCTGTAGACGGTTAGGAAAACCGGACGCCAAGCACAACCTAGCTAATGACTGATGCTAATGCTGTTCCTATATAGAACATAGCTTTTTAAAATCTTTCATACAGCATAAGCCATGGAAACGAAACTAAAACAAAACACAACTGTCTTAAAAACTGTCCTTCCTTAGTGTAGGACCTCAATTCATGGTAAACATCAATTTAACACCTGAACAAACAAGCTGCAATGAAATGGATCTTCTTAAATGCTTCTGAACTGAGTTCACAGTTTAAGGAAGGACGCTGAGTCGGGTCTGTTTTCCTTACGGAAACTTGGCGGAGGACGTGAGATGTGGGGAAACAGCACTCGAGAGCTGTTTAAATTAGGAAACAAAAAAGAGAAGAGGATATCCATCAGAGGAGACGCACCACTCATACACACCCTCACACATACAGAGTAAGCTAGAGGCCGAGCGGAGACGAGCAGGGGAAACCAGGACACGTCTTTAACGTCGGAGGATGGATGGAGATCACTCTGTTCGCATAAACAGGCCTGACGGGGTGTGTAAATGACTGCAGACTGCTGAGCGGTGATTATTTTAGGAATCATAAAGAGTTATGTGGTTACGGATGGAATGTCTCTCCCGGGTCTAGTGTGGAGGGCGGAGGACACGCGATCACTCCGGGACGCGATCAAACCAAATAAACAGGCTCGAGATTAGGATGTCTTTAACAGATAAGAACGGAGTGCAGCTTTGGCTTGGAGGACGCTACGGAGAAAGAGGCTCGGGGGAAGGCGAGGGAAAGTAAGACAGAGGTATTTGAGGGTAGGAGGAAGAGCGTGAGAGAGAGATGGGGGAGAGAAAGAGGGACGGGAGAAACATAATGGAGAGAGGTGGTGTGTGAGAGGGAGCGAGCGAGAGAATGAGAATTGTGAGAGAAAGACGGAGAAACAGAGACGAGGGAGGGTTCGCAGGACATAAATAAAGCTAATGGCTGTGCTGTGCAAGCTTGGGTCGAGCCTTTGGCCTGATTTATTCTGATTGTGTCTCTACACACAACGCCACTATCCATTACCTCTCTCGCTCTCTCTCTCGCTGTCTCTCTATCCCTGTCTCAATCTTTTATCCACACATCCCCCTCACTCACAAGAGAAAGGCACTCTAAAAGCATCTTTCCACCACACACTCCTTCCCTATAAATGTATTCAATATTTATGGAAGGAGTCCCCGGTGTCGGTGTCCGTCTCCATTCGAACAGCTTTACAATGCGGGGAAAGTCTTCAGGACGGACAGGTTTACGCTTTCCGGTTTCGGTCTGTGCTTGGTTCGTTGAATTACCTTTTAAAATAAAGACGGAGAGAGAAAGAGAGGCTGCTGAGGGAGTGACAGTTTATACCCGTTGTAACATAAGTGAGAACAGGAACTGCTTTTATTTGTGGACGTTTTACAACATTAAAACTGTCCGCTGATAAAATGTTGCTCCTTTGGTGCTTGGGCCCCTCAATCGCTGCTTGAAGCTAGATTTGTAAATTGTAAATCACTGGCAGATGTGATATGGCCATGTCATGAAAGACGTGCTGATAATCGATTTCAGCTTGTGCCAGATGTGGAAAGGCTGTGCATCACTGGTTAGTGTCATGATTACTGTTTATTTTTTATAATGTAGTGTTCCTTACTGTACAGTACACTCCTGACTCGATCACGTTTTTCCGACACATCTTTATTCATACTTTAACTCACAAAATCGCAGACGCATTTCTCATTTAAGGGACATTATGGGGGACATAACCCAGACCAAACCGAGCACATGGAACACATTTTGAAAGATGTCACGTGGCATTTGTCACATCTGTCACAGCGAAATTTTTCTATTTTATTGATATCAACTTGTTCATCGCGGGTTCTTATAGGCTACGGCATAGGAAAGCTAGCAATGTGGTACGTAGTGGTAAGGCCACAAAGAAAAACATCTACAAAAAATTGTACTATGGCAAACTATAGTACATACCATAATATACCATAGTATCCCTTGTAGTATTTTAGACATTACCATTGGACTTGGAGTATTATGGCACTACAGTGGGTACTACGTAGTAGCACTATGGTATTTTCCACTGTACTTTGGTGAATACCAAGGTAGGTACTGTGACACTTGAGTGGGTACCATGGTAGTACTATGGCGTGTACCGCAATATTTTGGCAAATATCATGTATCATGGTAATTATTGGGTATCAAAGTGCAGCAGGTTTATAATATGGTATGCTTGCACACACAGATACAGTATTACTGATATGGTATAGTACGGTACAGGCAGTACCATATTATTGTATGTAATATTGAGAGTTTCAACATACGCTTTGGTATTTAATACAATATTCTATATAAATATTACCATTATTGTATATAAACATGTAAATTTCTGACAGTGTTGTGGTACATGTGGTTACATCGTACCAAAATACAATACAATAATGTACCATGTACCATTGTACCAAAGTATGTACCATGGTAGAACACATAGCATAGTGTTGTACATGTAACCAATGCACAATCGATAAAAAAATTACGGCAAAATATCAGTAAGTTTGTTCCGATTTCTTGCAGTCATGTGACTTGCGACTTATTAGATAGTCATGTAGAAATGCATATATAAATGACTAAAGATATGGATACAGAAACATCCAGCGGGAATTTTTGGTATACTGCGGTAAGCCACGATCTTACCATACGTCTACCTGCTAATCATTACAATTTGTGAATTTATAAGGATCGGTAGCAAAAAATTGCAAAATTATATATTGAACGTTTTGAAATTTTGACATCGTAAAAATATCTTCCTCTCTTCACATTTCCCGATTCCTGAGAGCGCGTTGCAATCAATCATTTATCCTTAATGTAATCGATGGCAGACATTGATTCAAGGCTGAAGGATGCAGGATCGACAAACCAAGGAGGAATAAATTACAACCTCATGAAAGATCATTTGTAAACACAGTGAGTTGCGTTGATATTCTCANNNNGTGGGGGGATGGGGGGGGGGGGGCAGAGCTCATTTCTGAGATTAATAAAGTTAGCACAGGAATGTTGAGTCACACGGTTTTATTAAAGTGTATTTTTTTATTGTTAATTAAAACTTTAATACTTTTCAAAAAAAATTTTAAAAGGTGCGGTGCATTTCAGTTCAGTAACGATATACAGTACGTTTACGTCTGGACGGAAAATAAAATAAAAATAAAACTGTCTGCGAATTATCCGTCAAGAAAAGATTTGTCGATGTAATAAAAATAATAAAATAGTTAAATAAAAGTGCGGTTTAATTATCTTTAGAGAAACACACACACACACACACACACACACACATCTGTGAGAGATAACTATAAGATGTAGGAAGAAAAGATGGAAATGCGAAACTGGGACTATAAAAACATCAGTGACTAACATAAGAGTATACACACACACACACACACACACACACTTGTATCTGTAGAATATGAAAATGGTTATCTGTAAATCTCTTCCCCAGTGTCTCCCGCTTTCTACTGTGAAATAAAAGGAGGCAGAGGAGATATTTAAAGTCTCCCTGATTTATGTGTCACATATAGAATAAAACTGGTGTGTGCGTGTGTGTGCGCACAAAACCTGTTGTCTCAGCAGAATGAATCATAAATCATTGCAGGTTAGTACTCCTACGAGCTCTCTAGTCGCATCCTTATCCAACACACACACACACACACACACACATACTCTGGTGCTATAGCACTAAAGATAAATGGTTCTACATCACATGCTTCCCTCCATCCTGTTTCTATCTTTACTTCTCTCCCCTATGGATATATAGGTGTGTGTGTGTGTGTGTGTGTGTGAGTGGGTGGGTGGGTTGATTTATACCTTGCTGAAGATGACATGAAGATATTTCTGTCAGGATGCAGGAAAGGGTTTTGTGTGCCGAGAGAGTGAGAGACAGTAAAACAAAAACTCCTCCGTCTTGAAGACTTTCCTCTAGTAAATGTTACAGCTGCGCCTCTGACACCGGAGACTCCTTACAGAAAACCTCAGCTTATTAACAATAATTAGGTCGTTTTCATAGAAACGTGTTAGAAAGTGCTAGAGATTAATGTTAATCTCGTAGCCATTGAAAGAGCCGGTGTTCGAGAAAACTAATCAACAGCCACTGGCCAATCAGAATTGAGAACACATCAGCACCGCGATACAGGACAAGAGTTTTTTAGGAATTAAAAGTACTTCTGTCCTCCACTTCCTGTAATTTAATGTGCACTTTTACAATACTTTGTCTTACAGCGCAATTAGCGAAACAAATTTGCAATCTACATGGGTGAGTCAAAAATTAACCGCACTCTGACTGTAGAATTTCTTTGAGTTCACTTTTAGAAAAAAGACAAAGACATAACTGCATAATTGAAATTATTTCTTCTCAATACACTTTGTCCATCTGTACACAAGCTTTCGTATTCCCTCATTAAAAAAAACGCTTTAGGCTGGGCTGCGAGCCACGAATGCATCGCTGTCTACACTTCTTCATCAGAAGTGGATCTTGGTCCTCTAAGGGCGGAGACGGTAGCCGTAGACAGTGTGGCCGAGAGGAAGTTTAATATAACTGGAGCGCGGATCATTTCTGACTCGCCTTCTACAGTATGTATAAGTCAATGATAGTCAAGATAATAAGAACAATTGATTCGTTTGTGCAGTGAAATTGCTCTACTGCAATCAATATTGAGTATGAAGTCTTTGATTTTTGTAAAACCTGCTGAATCTGGTTGGACTTGGAGGCAGAAAAACGTCTGAAGTGCACTGGAAGTCAGTCGCTCAATCCATGTCTGTTTGTTCACTTCCTGAAGATCATGTATAGAAGACAGATTTTTCTTGACTGTTCGTCTTCACCATTTCTCAACAGGTTTCTACTGCCTTTAGATCTGGAGGTGACCCAGACCACGGCTCTCCAGCAGCTTCACATCGCCAGATTTTCACTCGTTTTTCACTTAATTCAGCCAGATAGGCTCGGCCTAATTAGTGACATCACCTGTTTTGTGCACAGCGAGAACCGTAATACATGGCATGTCTTGTCTTAATACTTTCGGCCACCACTGCAGATCTCATAAATTAGATTGAGAGTACTTTCCTGTCACTGCTTCAGCTCTGTTGAAAGGAACGGCTTGAAACAGAAAGCAACAGATTGTTTAGAATTGTCAGAGTGTGTGTTTAACGTTCCCATGCCTCCGCTCATGCCATCGCGTGACACACAGTGCGATCTTCCAGTGTTAACCAGGCCTTATGTGTCGTGATCTAACCCAGCTGAAGTCTGAGCCAGTAATAACAACATTTTGATGTAATGTGTCAGTAAGAACTGCGTAGGATGCCGTGAGTCTCTACATGCTGCGTATGGCTCACGGAGATGTTGGATAAATCGATTTATATGGTGATCTTAATGATACTTCACATAACCAGTTCGGACAAACATGAACGAATGTGAAGGAAAGTGCTGTCTGTCATAATTAGATATTCTCGATGATCTCATTACAATGGCACCTGGAAGAGGATGGGATGTATTAGTCAGCAAGGAGCAAGTGAACAGTTTGTTCCTGATGTGTTGGAAGCAGATAAAAATGGTCAAATGTAAGGATTTGATCGATTTCGACAAGGGCCAGATTGGGATGGCCAGAGAACAAACTCCAAAACTGCAGCTCTCGTGGGATGTTCCTCGACTGCAGCGGTCAGGACCTACCAAAAGTGGTAGAAAGAAGGAAAACAGATAAACCAGAGACAGGGTCATATCGGGCCAAGGCTCACTGATGTGCCTGAGGAGTGAAGGCTGGTCCGTGGAGTCTGGTTCCAATAGAAGAGCTCCTGTAGCTCAAATTCCTGGAAAATTTAAAGCTGCTTCTGATAGAAAGGTATCTGGACCACGGTGCATTAGAAGAAGGTAGTCTGGTCTGGTTATTCACAATTTCTTTTATTTCATGTGGATGGTCAGGTGTGTGTGTGTGTGTATGTGTGTGCCATGATGAGGTGGCACCAGGATGCACTATGGGAAGAAGCCGAGCTGGTTGAGGCAGTGTGATGCTCTGGACGATGTTCTGCTGGGAAACCTTCATGTGGATGTTACTTTGACACGTACCCCCTACATAAACATTGTACAGACCAGGGACACATCATCATGGAAACAGTGTTCACTAGAAGCCCTTTCATCAGGATAATGCGCCCTATAAAGTTTCAGGACTGGTTTGAGGAACACGACAACGCGTTAGAGGAAGTGAATTGCCGTGCAAATTCACCACATCTCAATCCGATCTAGTGTGTGTTTGTTGTGTGTGTCCCCTTCCACGGTGGTGTAGTGGTTAGCACTGTCGCCTTGCACCTCCAGGGTCCGGGTTCAATTCCTGGTCAGGCTCGATTCCCGTGGAGTTTACATGTTCTCCCCGTGCTTGGTAGGTTTCCTCCGGGTACTCCGGTTTCCTCCCACAGTTCAAAGATATGCAGGTTAAGTTAATTGGCGTTCTCAAATTGCCCGTAGTGTGTGAATGAGTGTATGTGTGTGCACTGTGATGGATTGGTACCCTGTCCATGGTGTACCCTGCCTTGTGCCCTAAGCATCCTGGGATAGGCTCCAGGTCCCCGCGACCTTAAATACAGGATAAAGCGCTATAGAAGATGAGCGAGTGATGATATCTTTACCCCGTCCTTATAACCTTAAAGAACAGCAACCACAGACATAAAGCAGCTCAGGCGGATCCTCGTGAAACTGCTGAGATGTTGCGAGCACGCAACTTTAAATTCTATCCTGAATATAAAATCACTATAATTGCACTTTAGATTTTATCTCCTTGCGTGTCCTCTCTTTGCTGGCTGGAAAATTAAAGCAATACAATAAAGAAGGAAAAAAAACAACAACCCTGCAGGCGATACGATGAGGCAAGAGGTAATGTTGGTGTTTACAGCTTCGGGGTCTGGTTCTGAGCTCTAGTTACTGCTAGTACCGAGTTTCACATGTCCTCCCCCTGAGTCTCTGACAGGAAAATGAAATCGTATAAGCGGTTCCAGACTTTCCTACTCTGATTCGGTATGTCCAAACTTTTAAGTGGTTCTTATATTTCTTCTCACGGACTATAAAAGAGAATCTGCGTCCGCAGAACAAGCCAGATTTTCCTTCTTCTTTAAATGCAATGCGCGTCTTAAGGTTATCCTAATCCTCTCTTTTTAACTCCGGTGGGAGAGTTCAGAAGTCACTGTCATGGCTAATTAATAGAAGATTAAGATCTCCTGTCTGTCTCTGGAAATGAGGAAAAAAAAGAGTCAATCTTAAGCATGATTGTATTCGTCCTGTGAGGTACATTGTACAAGTGTGTGTTACACCCAGATGCCGTTGTCCCTGTACAAGAGTCATAATTCTCCTTCACTCTGTCGATCCCTTTTTTTGTTCCCATTCCTCCACCGTGTGCCTCCGAATATTCATACTTCTTTTCCATTTCAAGACATGTCAGCGCAAGAGTTCGCTGTCACTTATCTGGAAATTGAAATAGATTACAGTTAAGGACATTGTGAAATCCTGTTCCCCAGGTTCCCTTTGTAATGAATTGGCTAAGAGCCGTCTCTTCAGAGTCACTCTCATCTGACAGCTCCTGCTTTCTTCTGGGATTCAAGTCTCTCTACTGACACTTTATTATATCCTCATACAGATTTTTTTTTCCCTTTTGGTTTCAGCTTCATTGCCCTGAAACCCCTTGGAGACCGAACAGGCAGAGTGACAATCTTTAGAGAGGTAGAGAGAGAGAAAGAGAAAATACAGAAAAGAATTCTGTACTCAGACTATACCATACCAAGTTAATACACTTATCCCAGTGTTTCACTAGTGCTTGGATACCATCTAGGTAGAATTTTTTATCAGCACACCGGAGCCATGATTGGACCGCCTGCCGTACGTGTAACGTTCTGTGGATGTTGGACTGTGGGTGTATTTAGGCATAGGCGCAGAGGGGGTTCAAGGTGTAACAAATGTCTTTAATAATAATAATAACAAACAAACAAACAAACAAACAAACGGAGTTGGCATAAAACATGGAGCATAATATAAGCAGAACTTAAAACACAAACACATAGACAAGGGGCGGCATGATAATGTACAATACGAACAGGGGAGACATACAGGACACGACCAGACATCTTAACAGGCTACCGGACTAAACACTAAGGATTACACAAGTACGGGATAGACATACATAAGACGGTCTTGGCGAGGCCT
>JAQMYK010000039.1:28641759-28661739 GCA_030014345.1 Clarias buthupogon | reverse complement strand
TTAGCTCTCTCTGTGCCTCCGGCTGTGAGAGGAAAACAGCATCACCGGGATTCGATCCTGCGATCCCAGATGATAGGGCGAGTGCTTTAACCCACTGCGCCACTCGGAGGCCCCACATTTCTCATTTCTCCCACAACACACACACACAATATACCGGACTTTTTATACATTTTATACATTCACTTACACACTGAAAATATTGTATTTAATTGTAAATATTGGTGCACAATTTTTTGTACAATACATGCAAGCTACTTCCACGATTTGTTCGCATCTACAAATATTCATCGAACCGCGATCCGTTGGTATCTACGGAAATTCACAACTCGAATGTTCCTAAGTCGGGGACTTACTGTAAACTAATTCAGTTATTCTGATTTTATTGCAAATCATCTCTGACAGTTCTTGCGTGTGTGAGAGAGTTTGAGAGAGAGAGAGAGAGAGAGAGAGAGAGTGAGTGTGTGTGTGTGTGTGTGTATACCTGTATCTGCTGTGTGGTGGCAGGTTTTTGGGTCTGGGCCGGTATCAAGTACTGAGTCTTAATGCCCTGCTGGAGCTGCGCAGGGGTGGCGGTGTACACCTTCTGAGCGGCCTGACCCGCCTGCTGAGTGGCCAGCTGTATCACACAGACCGGAAAAAAAGATTTAACTTGAGGCATGTCACGACTCACACAATGTTCAATAACTGCGAGATTACAGACATGTACAGGGACCTGAAACTGAAACCAAGTCTCATGAAAGAAGTGAAATGTGAGGTGTTGGATTTTTATTCTTTCAATAACACAGTTTTTTCTTTTTTTATGCACAAATTAGTGACAAGACATTTTAATGAATCGCTTTTGAGCATCATAATGGAAAGAATGTAATGTGTTAGAAGACAGACAGATAAAATTATTATAAATAAAAAATAAATCACAAACTTGTGGTCTTTTCATATAAAGTGTGTGAGAGACCTTCTGCTGCACCGCAACCTGCGTTTGTCCGGTTTTCTGTTGCATTGCCACCTGCTGCTTCTGTCGCAACAACTGCTGAACCTGCGGACCTTGATGAACGTACGAACCCACCATGGGTCCAACTGCAAACACGCACACACACAAAACAAAAAGTCATTTCATTCAAATTTAAGCCCGGAATTTAATCTCTTCAAACCTGCATCATCATCATCATGTTGTGTTTTGAGACTCTTTACACGTGTGACGCGTTTCATTTAGCACCTGTACCTTTCTGCGTCTGGCCGATGGCCACGCTGATTCCTGCCACGGTTACGGGTAGGGTGGACGACACTACGGGCACGGACACCACCGGGGGAGGTTTGGTCAGAGTCACCTGGGGTGTCTGACCCGCCTGCGCTGAGACGGTGGCTGTAGTCGGGACTCGTGTCTGATACAGAGCGAGACAACAGCTTAATAAACCGTCCGTCTGCCTCTTATACACAGCAAGACATATCTAACATCTTAAAACATCAATTTTTTTTCAGTGTAATTAAAATTATTGTTCCATACATCCATGTCAGTCGGTTTTCAGATCCGAGCCGTGACTGTTATTTATTAGTCCGTGAAGAAAAAAAATAAATCTTAACCGATGCTCGTCTACGAGAATCAATATAAATCTTGGACTTGAAACATTTCTTCTAATGGAAGGGCTGATATTAAACTGTCGCAGATTTATTTCCCAAGTGAAACTGAGAAAACACTGAAAGGAAAATTGTAATAAAAAAAATAAATAAATAAATAAAAAAACACACACAAAACCTTAATTGCTCTGGGACTTCAGACTTAAGCAAGAACAGTGTTGTTGTTGTTGTTGTTGTTATTATTATTATTATTATGTACTTGGGCTTGAGCTCTGCCGTCAGTGGGTTGCTACACCTCATGGGACAGTGCTTGCTCAGAGATAAGTGCTAAGGCACAGAGTTACTGATTGGAAGGTGGGCGGTTCGAGCCCCAGCTCCACCAGGTTGCCATTAACACCATTTTGCTCCAGGGGGCGCTGTATCCTGGCTGACCCTGCGCTCTGACCCCAGCCTTCCAATAGGGCAATGCAAAAATCTAAATTTCCCTTTCTGATTAAAAACTAATACATTTTATGCAAATGCTACATTTAAAAAAGAAGAAGAAGGAAAAAAAAAAAAAAAAAAAGTCAATTTATTCTGATCTTTTCGGTCAGGTTTTGGACCCGCCCATTTCTGTTATGAAAAAATAAGAGTCAGTAAAATTGGTTGGTTGTTCTGGAGGCTAACTGGAGATTTCATTAAACTGCTTCATTTTCGCTCACTGTTTAGAAAATTACATGATAAATCCCGACCTGCTCTAGGAACAAACAAAAATAATAATACGGTAAAACATTTGTTTTAATACAAATTTAATTGGGCTGGTAGGCACCAGTGTGTGTTGTGAGGAAAAGTGTGAGAGAGAGAGAGAGAGAGAGAGAGAGAGAGAGAGAGAGCGAACACTCACCAGTCTGGCCACCTGCAGGTTAGAGGTGGTGGTCCCGGTGATCATGGTTCCAGCCCTGTTCACGGTGGCCACTGCGGTGAGCTGCGTGCTCACCTGAGGTGTTGCAGCAGCTTGGACCTGCTGGGGCTGCTGGGTAACGGTGGACTGCTGGCCCTGAGCAGCCACGACCTGCAACTTCTGTTTGTGCATCTTCAAAAAAAACACAACACAAAAACCATCATCACTTCTAACCATCAACCTTTCATGTGTTTTGGCTCTTCAACAGTTTTTTTCTCATATTGCTGTTGGGTAACTTTATACCGCTCTTTTTGCAAAAAAAAACAAACAAAAAAAACAGTTCAGCTTTGCTTGATGTTTTGTGAGCCTTGATTCTGACATTCCAGAAGTTTCCTGGAGTAAATTGAAGTGGTCTCTTATTTCTCTCTCTCTCTATCTAGATGAATCCTAACACAAACGTGAAATTCGGACCTCGGCTCAAAGAAAATGTGATCGTCAGGACCCTTACTAAAATTTTAATTCAGTACCTAGGGCTTTGAAGAATATAAAGCATTATTTATAGAGAGAATAGAATGTTAGCTCCTGGTAGATCTAGACCTGGCAAAGCTTCTGCCATTCTCTTGCTTATAATTTCTACAAGATTTTCTCACGGGAAAACGATTAACCATAGTAGACCGCTTCCTGCGTGGTTAATGTCTGCGTTCTATGTTAGAACCTTCATATTACCTTGGAATAAGCTCCCATTTATAACAACACGGCTGACTCTTAGGAAATCAGAAAAGTAAATGAAACACCAACTCATTCACTCTCTATGAAAAACCCGTCGTTCATTCGCAGATCGTACCGGACCGTTTTTGCGCTACTTATGACGGGACGCGTTTTGTGACAGAATGCAATTCGCACCCTGATGTTGTGTACTACAGCGAGAGGTGCTGACTAAACGCTAATCGCGTAGCAAACAAAGCGGCCGTTCGGCAAATCTCTGATCTGCATCTGCACTTCCTGCATCGATGAAAACCGCACCAGTTTCAGACCTCCAGCGGAGTAGTGCGATGTCAGCGAATTGCTTGAGTGAAGCTACGAGACAGGTGTGAAACCGTGTGTAACGAGTGTGTGCGTGGGTGTGTACCTGTTGTGGTTTATTCACTGCTTTGATCTGAGGAGACGCAGCCTGCTGCTGCTGCGGCTGCTGTTGGAGCTGCTGCTGCCGGTACAACTGTAGTTGAGCCGGGGAGATCTTCGCCTGAGTCAACCCCATCCCTGTTCACCAGGAGAAAATAAAATAAAATAATAATCAGCCAAAAGAACTACGGTGTAATCAAAAGTGGAGTCAAAAGTTTTAACCAAATCATTGTTGTTTTTTTTAATAATATAAACGGGTAACACGAGTCAAAAATGATCCACACTCAGGTTATATTAAAACTTCTGCGAGCTAAAATGGATGTGATTCGCACGATGGACTGAGATTCACGCTTGTGATTTGGGGCTTAAAATGTGGACTGATCCTCTTTAAGGAACTTTCACCTTTCTCAGAGTATCATTAGCGGTGACGAGACACGGATTCGTCACTACGAGCCCGAGAGTAAACGGTAGAGTACGGGAACAAAAACATCCTCAATCACTGACCGAGAAGTTGTTCAAAAGTCAAAACCATCAGCTGGAAAACTCATCCACGTTTACAGTTATCTGGGCTTCACAGGGGCCAGAAGTATTGGAACATTATCAGGAGAAAAAAGTTCGACAATCAACAGTGCTCGTTACAGTGAGACGCTTATTGAAGAGCCGAAGACTAAACTTCAGATTAAACGGAGAGGACTGATATCCAAATGTGTCGTCATCTCTGACGTGGCGACGCACGTCCGCACACTTCTGCCCACACTGTCGATTATCCTCCCTATAGTCCTGATCTCGCTCCATCAGACTTTCATCTGTTTGGTCCCCTGGGAGCAGCCCTACGAGGACGAAGATTCACTTCTGATGGATGAATGAAGACAGCGGCGCATTCGTGGCTCGCACCTCAGACCAAAACTTTTTTTTTTAATTGAGAGAATAGAGAAGTGTGTCCTCCTACGGCCAGAGTGCGGATAATTTTTGACTCACCCTCATACTATGTAAGGAACAAAACGCTTGGGTGGTGTGCTGTTAAAGAAAACTAATCAGTGACATGGTGATGTGTAACAACTGATAACAACTACTGTGAAGCTGATTAATTTCCTGTTATAATCATGATAATAAACGGTTTAAAAATGTCTTGTATATTATAATGCAAGTATTAAAAGGTATGTGCGAGCGCATACCTTGAGCTACGAGCGAGCGTGCCTGCGACTGCACCTGAGCCAGACTCGTGGACACCACGGTCGAGGCGGTCACCGGGGTAACCGCGCGAACGCCCTGGCTAGTCGCTATGGTGACGACCTCAGCAGGGGTGGTGGTGGGGGCAGCAGCGACCGTCCTCTGCTGCGTGTGAACCACCTGAGCTGTAGCAGCCGCTGCAGCCTGGGGTAGAACGGTAACGTATATTAATCAGTGCATCAGTTACACAAAGTCAATATAAACAAAAAACAAAATGAACAAACAAACAATCTCGATCTATACAGAGAGAAAAAGCATGGCTTACGGGTAAAGCTCCGGGAATGACGGGAGACGCGAGTCGCTTGTTTCCTTGAAACTGGCCCGCAGGAACGCTGGCTACTGTGTTCACGATCAAGTTCCCTCCAACTGTAGCTGCTGAGAGAAGGAGGAAAAAAAAAAATCACCATCATCATCATCCTCACATCATATGACGTGACAACAGAGAGACGTGCCCGAGACAAAACCCTGAATGTTACCTGTCTGGATGCCAGTGCCAGCAGCGGCTGTCTTGATAGCTCCGGTCTGAAAGTTAAGAATTAACGATACACAAACTTAATTATTCTTTGCATGAATTTATAAATGATAAAAATGTAGACAGGTTGAATCCTGACCAGCACGGCGGTGTTGGGGACTGTGGCAGCTCCTTGCTGTGTGCCCTGAGGAACTCCAGCAGCCTGTAGTCCAGCGGTGGCGGCCTGCGGCTGGGCTTGAGGCTGAGTGGTGGCTCCTGGAGTCCCCGGGGCAGCTCCGGGTGTTTGCTGCTGCTGCTGAGCTAACTGCTGAGCCCGCTGTTGCTCTGCCAGTGCCTTTGGGAAAGAGAGAGAGAAAAGAGAAACAGCTCAGTGAAAAAGCTTCATTTATGCCGTTATCGCACAAACATGGAAGATGGAGCGAGTGCCTAATGACAGCAAATTTTCAAGATGTCAAGATATTTAAAACAAATGCTACATTCCTCATTCTGAGGACAAGTCCCGCCGACTTCTGGACGGCAAAAGGATGTTACTAACCAGACGGGTTACTAAAACCCATCTCACAATGTTACGCAATCTTACACAACACTTGGTCTACTTTGTAACTTTGTGTACAGCTCTAACTAGTCTCGAACACAAGGCTGAATCCCAAATCCCGCTATAATCCCTGACCAAAGGCACAAGGTGTGGAACAAGGGATTGTACACCTTACAAAGCAAACTAGCGTTTTATTTAACGCTATTTGGGATTCAACCCTTAAACTGTTAATTAGCTAATAATTAAGCACGTCATTTTTTTCTCAAATCTCAAAAATCTCAAATTTGTACACTGAGGTAATCATGGTATGAAAACCAATCAAACTTCTGCAAATTAATATCCTTATTGCCTTCATCAATTTCACACACTCTTTACTCTTTGAATGTGGTATAAAAGAGATTAAAAAGACTTGAGGTGATGCTGTGATGGAAAAAAATAACGATGGGGTGGGACAGATCATTATTGATCATTTTTATAAAAACAGCGAACCGCTAAGTGTTTTATTGCTCATTTTTATTACCGGTAAATTTCAAGCGCAAATTTCATGTCAATAACAACAACAATAATAATAATAATAATACAAGTCCTCAGAAATGTCACCTTCTTCTCTTTAGCGATTCTCTCCGCTCTCTGAGAGGCCACCTGGATGGGAGGCAGGGGTTTATCATAGCTGATTCCGCTGTGCAACAGATTCAGAAAAGAAAATCTGGATTAGTAAAATCAGAAAGATTATGTGACAGTTTTTTTTTTCTTTTCTGTTTTTACCAGACACAAGTACTCCCTAGGCTGCATGGTATCTCGAACATATTACTAGAACATAACCATCTTAATGATCATTCTTCACCACGATGATCTTCTAGTGCCTCTGTCTCAGAAGTAAGGAATCAGTAAGTATCAAAATATGGAGAAAATTCATAAAAGACTTTTTTGGGTAATGTGACAACACTACTGCCTACTAACGGTCTCTCATACTAAATAAAGGCTTATATTCTTCACTTTCACCTGCAGCACTGTTCTCATACTCTGTCGCGGACTGTATCTTTGGGCCAGTGCTGGGTCAAACAGTTATGGTTGTGGTTTACAGATCAGAAGGTCAAGGAGTTCAAGTCACCACTGTTAACCCTATCTGCTCCGAAGGACGCTGTATCCTGGCTGACCCTGCGCTCTCTGACCTCAGCTTCCTAACTGGGATATGAGGGGGGAAAAAATTGTGCTGTAAGGTACATGTGACATATAATTTAATCTTATCTCTTGTTATTTATGTTGTACATCTGGAGAATTAAACAAAGTGTCCACTAGATGGCATAGCAGAGCCAAAACATCTTTGTCTAATAGGTTTACAAGTTTATCTGTAAGGTTAACGAGTTAAGGTTAAACAAACTGACGAGCTCTATCTCTCTGGAAAACCTTGTGCTGTGGGTGTGATTGTTGTTGAGATTAAAAAAGGTTCTAGATTAACACTTGAATAACAAAAACTCTGAATATGACAATCTAAAATACAGATTCGAGTTACGAATATCCACAGATACGGATGGACGGTGGGAACAAATTGTGGAAGTAGCTCAGGTGCAAATAATAGACAGTGCAGTGCACCAGATATATTCAGTTTTGGACATTGTGTCACATGGCTCTATACCACCTACATTGATTAAAGCGATATTATCGACAATGTGCCAAATTACAAGAGAATAGGGGAACATACAGTGGACAAGTGCATACCAGTCCTAAGGCTGCTAATGTGTTTATTTAATATGAAGGAGGTAATTACATAACCCAAGAAGGCACAGTTTGCATTATGGATCACACTTACCTTTCAGCCAAGACGGAAGCATGCTTAGGGTTCTTCTGGAACGGATTCATACCCAGCCTGGGGAAAGAAGAAAAACAAACAAACAAAAAAAAGATGAAGAAGAAAGCAGGGCCATTGTGACCTCCTCCTTTTGAAGGCACATCCACTTGAAGCTCTTACAGAGGTTTTATCGGAGCACTCCTCTTGCTGGCGATGATCTTCATGAGCTCGAAGCGGTTGTTGTAGAGCTGAATCTGGGTGGCGTTGTCGTCCTGGGTGTAGATCTGACACGTGCGCAGCGGGCGGCTGTTTTTCGTCTGTATAAGCAAGGGAAAAGGGAATAGAGATTGAGCATAAAAAATTTAATAAATAAAATAATTGACCCTGTTATTAAAAAAAAAATAATGCTGCATTTGTTATCCAACCTTATAGATGCTCTTGGTCTTCTTCTTGGGATTAGCTTCGAAAATCAACTGCAAGACGAGACGCGCGTTATTAAGTTGTTACAATCAGAATAGATACAAAAGAAAAAGTTACGATGCGTCAGTTTAAACGCTCGCGCGCACCTTGCCCTCCTCGCGGGGGATGATGACGTTCTCGTAGCGGCTGCGGCACTGTTTGGGCGAGCGGTAGATCCTGCTGCAGGAGCTCACCACGTCGCTCACCAAGTCCCAGTTGGGGGTGTGAGCCGGAGACACGATGGTCAGGTTCAGAGGGAGCTCGAGCAGCTGCTTCACAGCCTGAGAAACGGCACAGAGAACACCGATCAGGATACACTGATATCTGTTACTGAGCTGAACCGTTCCATAGGGGGCAAGTGTGTGCATGTTAAAAACGGTTAGAAAGAGTTCACGAGTGTGTGTGTGTGGTACCTGTAGCAGAGCCCAGTCTTCACTGATCAGCCACTCTGGGTTGTCCTGTCCCGGCTCCATGGTGGGTTTGACCAGCGAGGGCAGAGGCTTGGCGAACGGAGCTTGCTGTTTAAGAGAGAAGTTCTTCTTCTGGTCCTTTCCTTCTCGCCGCACCTTCAGCATACTCGCCTTATCAAAGAGCGACCGTGGGGGGATCACCGCCTCGCCGTGACCCTTCTTCTTCTTACGGCCCATGGCTGAGGAAACACCGCCATGATGTAAGTGTTGGCCAGAACATTAATGTTTCATGGTTCTGGTATAGCAGTTAGTCTAAAACGTTTACTTTCATATATAGTTTACATCAGTGTTTCCCCTCACATAGAGTACACTTGCGCACCCTTTATAAACAATCTGTCCATCTGTGATCGATTAACAGAATAAACAGGTACAGGAGCCTAAGTGTCAGATAAGTCATGTAGAACCAGTGTTATATTATTATTACTTTTAAAACGCGTAATTTGTACTGCTCTTGGAATATGGGAATGACATTGTAAAAAACTTTTAAATGCATGGATTATTTCTTTTATTATTAGGTCACAAAAATAACCATAAAAACATGTGATCTTATCAATCTCTGATTTGTTTTTTCGAACCATTAAAAAAAAAGTTGTGTTAAATGAAGTCATGTTCGTATCATTGGTTAAAATTAAATAAAATTATGTTCATCATAACGTTCTGCACAATCCTGAGCCCTATATGAGCCAGCCGAAACAAAATAAACAAAACGAGGGAAAAAAAAAAAAAAAAACAGTATGATGTATATTATACTAACATAATATTAATAATATTATCGCAGTATCATAATATTATCCTGTATATCATTATATAACCTGTAGCAATACATTTAGTATTAAAATATTTATACGAGTTTCTTTTCTTAAAATGTGTATACATTTTTTTTTTGGCTGATTCTGTGTATATATGAAAAATGCCGGCTCGTTCCGAGTGCTACACCACAAGTATATTTCAGAACTGTGAGAAACACTGTACACGTACACCTGGTCTTGCTTTGGAGGAGTTTTGAAAAAACTAAATTTTTTTCTATTTCTATGTTTTTCAAAAACAAACTCTAATAACACGCTTCATGGTGTTGATTTCCTACCAGACGGGTCCATCTTGGGTCTCTTGTGCTCTTTGCGGATGTACACCGGGGGCAGTTTGGACTCGGGCATGGGGGCGGAGTCGTACATGAGGCAGATGACGGAGTCGATGTAGATGTCGTTGTCGTCCTGAGGAGGCGTCGGTGGAGTCCACAGCTACAAGTGGGAACAGACAGAGAAACGGGAGATCGGTATCGCACCAACACGTGACAAACACCGTGAGCATGTGAGACGATGCACGTGAGGATTGACTTACAGGCATCATTTCTGTCTGACCGTCTGCAGACTCGAACACGTACTCCTACAGAGCAGGAAAACAAACGTAATGAAGAAAAACGATCTGCAAAACCTTATTGGCTGACCATACAGGATTAAAAAGGGCGTGGCGGCGTACCATGTTGTACGCATCCTCTCTGGTGTACGTGAAGAGATCTTCCTCGTCTTCCAGAGCAGCCTGCGCCTCTTCGTCCTGCTTCCGCTTCAGTTGCTGCCGCACCTCCCAGGCTCGTTTAGCGGCTTCGATGCGCTCCTAAAACCGGGCACATCAGAAAAATGATTATTGCGCTATAAAAGGAAGTTTTTTTTCCCCCCTTTAACATTTAAATGTCTCTCCTTTTACCTTTGCAGCAGCCTCGTCTTCGCTGATGTGAAGATATTCCAGGTACTGGAGTGCGTATCTCTCAATCGGAGTCAGCTACAGCAAATATATATATATATTTTTTAATAATAATAAAAAAACGGACAAAAATCCTCATTCCATCAAATCCGTGCTGGTAATTAATTACCTGTTCTACGACAGACGCCAGCTCCTCCAGCTGAGAAGTCTCATCCGTCACCTCAGACTCCTCGACCTGCTCCTTTTGCCGTTCTGCTTTCTCTCGCTTTTTCACCTCGTCTGGGTGAAGCGTCTGCATCGTGATGGTGTTGAGGGCCTGGATGTACGGCCTGGCCACGTGAGGAGGTATGGATTCTGACGGAGACGGCTCCTGGTGCAGCACGACGAACTCCTCGACCTTCTCTCCGGATCCGGCTTCAACCTCAAACAGGTCTTGGATGGTGCGCTGAACCAAAAAAATAAAAAATAAAAAATAATTTTTTAAAAAGGAAACTGTTAGAGGCGATACTTGATACAAATGATGGGAAAAAAAGAAAAAAGAAAAAAAGTGAACACGTATAGCGTGTTTCTATATGTGTGTATGTACCTGTGTGAGGAAGGCGAGTGTGTAGTCTGTTCCTTGTGCTGCCACTTCTCTGATCAGGTCCTTCGTGCCGTTCTTCAGTAATTTCTCCTCTATAGAGTTTCCGCTCTCCAGCCTAAGGGAATCGACACTTAACCCTAAATTCCTCTTGCTCTAATACATCTAGTCGGTGAGCAATTCGATAAAATGAAGTTTGCCCAGATCTGTATTTCATTTTTTTATTTTTTTTATTTAATAGCGAGCTTCAACTGCTAGACACGCACCTGTAGATGTGGATGTCTTTGGAGCGTCCGACCCTGTCGCACCACTCCTGCGTGCGGGCGTCCATGCTGGGGTTGAGATCCGTGTCGTAGAACACGACCGTGTCCGCGTCGAACACGTGGCCCACGGCGGAGCAGCAGCGGTTGGTCAGGATGGCACAGAAGAACCGCCTGTTGCAGTTAAACGCCTTCATCTGATCCTGAAAGGGGGCGGGGCAAGAGCCGGAGAAGTTAGAAATGTGATTGATGAAGGACAAAACACTTAGACCTAAATGTATCAGCATTTAAAAAATGGAGTGAGCATCATCATCATCATACTGCTGGGAGATGGACAGGAAAACAAAAGCCACATGTAGTATAAGGATTAAGAAACCAGATTAAAAGCTACTGCTTTCAACACTTCTCTTGGTCTGAATATTTATTTATTTTTTTTAAAGTCAGTGTTTTGCGTTATACAAAAATCATTCCAATTCGTCACACATACAAGCCTGTGCCTCTTTTTATTCCCCCCGCCTTTAAAGTACACCTGTATACCTGTCTTTCATGGTGGGAGAGGCTTTCGTCCAGTCGTACAAACGTAAAATGCCGGCGGTCCAGGAAAGTCTCCAGAATGTCGAGCATGCTGGCCATCTGGGTGAAGACGAGGACTCTCCGGCCCTCCGCCTTCAGCTTGTGTAGCAGGATAGACAACGCCTCCAGCTTACCTACACACACACAAAGTCCTGAATTTTAACCAACAGAAAAATTAAATGTTTAATACGTCACACACAGCAAGTTGTCGTTATATTACGTCCAACCTGTGACTATCCTTAGTGGACAATTACACATATTTCACCTACGCTGTAACTATAGCATGCGCTACTCGTTTTACAGAAGTCCGGCAAAAACAGCCATTATAAAAATGAACAATGTAAAGAGCACTTTATATAAATGAAAGTTTATTCCAAAAGAGAATATCAATCATATGAACTCGCGTGCCATATACAGGGTGTGCCAAAAAAATGTGACATCATTTGAAATATGAATCTCTGAGTAACTGAACGTCCTGGGAAAATGAAATTAAACAGGCTTCATGTTATAAAAAAACAAAACAAAAGATTTAGTTATCAAAATCCCAACAACGTATTCAAACTGATATAGATTTTATAACCGATTTCACAAAGCTGTAGCACAGGGATTTTCTTTCCCCTCAAATGCGAGTGTTATACCTTGTTGACTTTGTCGCTCGTATGAAATGTTAACAAGATGCTTTTTCGAACTCCTCATCTTCAAGTTTCTGTTTTACAGAATTGGATGTAAAACAAACTTTATTGGTTTTTAAACATCTCAGTATTTATTCCGCGGGACTTGGCGATGTTGATTCTACAAAATTATGTGAAATTTTTTGGGACACCCTGTATTTGCACATTATTTACGCTCCACATTTCAGCAGACTTAATAACGTCCCCAAGCAACCACGACATTGGTTTGGTTAAATTTTTAGTATTACTTGCACTTTTGTCATATTTCACTATATGATCTCTTTTATGAGGTCATTAATGCATTATTGATGGATTAATGACTGTCTAAGATCATCAGACAACATGAAAACATGTCCAACCTGAGTCCATCTCCAGCAGGTGTTTATCAGGGAGCTCAAACGTAACCGGGCACGCCAGAGCGCGGATCTCCGGGTTATAGGGGGCGGAGACTTCCCGAAGCTGACGCGCCAACGATTTCTGCTGCAGACTGTATGGCGGCGGCGGGTTGGCTGCGTAAAGCTGAGGGGGCGGAGCTACAGAGACAGGAAGAATACACGACAGCCTGCAAGGAGAAGTTTAGATTTTAGAATGTCACAATCATGCAAAAAAATAAATAAATAAATAAGGTGTTACCATGAGTCTAGCCAAAAAAAAACAAAACAAAACAAAAAAAAACAAAGCACCTTTTGATGAGGCTGCCTCCTTCCTGCAGTCTGTCTGTATGGGAGCGAAGAGTCAGTCGAAGTGAGTCTGTGGCGTAAACGCTGTTCTGCTGGGCCTTCAGGCAGGCGTCTCTGCCCACCCAGGCCCAGCGCGAGTGTTTGGGATCAGCGAGAGGAGGAGGGGCGCGTCCCCTGGTCACGGAGCAGGCCTCGATCAGGTCGGCCCCGTAGAGGACGGAGCGCTGAACGCGCCGCTCGTTAACGTTAAACAGACGGGTCAGGCGCTCCTTCAGCTGCCTCTTCTTCTCCTCACTCGACTCCTGACGAGAAAATTAATTATTTTTTAAAAAAAATTTTAAGTGATGTGAAGTACAACAGGATTGAGAAGTTTTATTCTTGACTCATGTATGAACGGATCCATTAAAACGCAATAAGAGTTTCACATCTGATGAACCTCGTGATGTCACTCACTTGTGGTGCGGCGTTGGTGGAGGGTTTGGCGTTGCGTGTTGCGTCTGTGGGAGTCGACGTCGCAGTCGCAGCACCGACATTCGCGCCCACTGATTGGCAAAGATTTAAAATTAGGTTGTTTTCGTCTTGTAAAATAAATAAATAAATACATTTCAAGAAAAAAAGAAAGACGAACAGAACGAAATGATTACGGATAGAGAGGCGTGTGTGGATTCTCACCCTGTGGAGGTGTAGGGGTGGGTGGAGGGAGCGCCACCTGAGGGCCTGTGGAGTTTTGAACGGGAACGGGCTGGGGCATCGGCTGCATCACCAAGGAGGGCGTCGGCCTGGGGAGAGTCTGCCCCGGGGCGGGTACGATCTGCAGGATGTTACCTACAGGAGGAGGGAAACCGAAAGAGAGAGAGAGAGTTCAAAACTAAAACACTTTGGCTAACGCGGTGACGTCCTGCCAGGTGGAACTGATGGAGAAGGAAAAATATTACACACAAAACATACAAAAATGACATCATTAGACAGCTTTCACTTGAATGCACCGTTTTTAAGTCAGATGCTAATGGTTCCGCTGGCTCAGTATTTGTTTAATGAGCCAGGTTTGTAATATTCAGATTTTCTGCGGTTAAGCCTGCACCGAGACGCTGAAAACTCCTCTTGAGGATCGGATAAATAAACCCACTCTCGAGTCAATTACCACAGAGTCACTGATTTATTACGTGATGGAAAGGAAAAGCAGCGTGCCCCCGAATGCACTGAGGGTGTAGTGGAGGAGGAGGAGGACGAGGCACTGCGTGACAGTACCTTGGAGCTGGAGAGGCTGTCCTGTGGTGAGCTGACGCAGCTGGCTGGGTGACAAGGTGAACTTGTTGCCCTGGAACTGTAGCGTGACCGGGGTCTCGGTCTGCGCTATCCGATTCTGAGCGCCTGTTATAGACGCCAGCTGAGCCACTTTCACCGTGTCTCCACCTTCAGAGCGGCACAAGCACACACACAAAGAGACGGAGGGGTTAGCTGCTAAAAGCTGCTATAGGTAAACACACATACTGCTGAATAAACCTGCCCTGAGAAAACTCAAGAGAAAAGATTACAAACAGACTCATTTTAGGTTTAAAGAAAGAAAAAGCTAACAAAACGTGTGGCTGAAAATTCCGGCGGTTCTGATCGTTTCTATAATTACAATTTATACAGGATAGTGTAACATGGTTGTTACGAATGAACAGTTTGAAAACAAACATAAAAAAGTGTCTAAAGTGTTAATATGATGTTATTTATAAAATGTTTTTATCTTTAAATAAGATAAATTTTAAAAAAAACGTTGAGAGAGCGACTGCTTACAGCTGCTATAATGTAAAGAGATAACAGGAACTAAAGCTATGCAGAGCGAGATTAAATGCAACTGATGTTAAGTTGGTGTAGTATAAGAAAATGTGCTGTTCTAGGAAAGTAATCAACTAATTAGCATTGCTTTGGTCGGATGTGTGTGTGTGTGTGTGTGTGTGTGTGCGCGCGCAACACAGGCCTGAAAGAAACACAGCTTTAGTTCAAGGCTCATCAACTTTTTTTTTTTTTTTAATCCTGTAGAAATTTCTATGAAATTTGTTAAACAATTTCCGAAAGACAACCGAAAAACAAAAGGATTGAGAAAGTGAGCAAGGTAGAAAAGAAGAAGAAAAAAAAAAAAGAATTATAAAGGTGCAAGGTGAAGGGAGCCATGCTCATGTGCACTTTCAGCCGGAGTACACTGGGGGGAAAATAATAATAAATACGTGTGAACAGATAGAGAAGAGCAAAGCGACTCGGTGCAAAATCCTTGAGCTGGATAAAGAAAAGGGTTAGTTGGAGAAAGAGCCGATGCTGAAGGGGAAAGGAAAAGCTTAAAGGAGTAATAAATAAACAAGTTATTAAAAAGAAAAGCACTTTGTGTGTTTGTGTGCGAGAGAGAAAGATAGAGAGACTGAGCTCATTCGTGCCGCTGATGTCAGAACCTGGACACTAAATCTGGGATACGCGTATATGTAGAACATAAAAAAACAAATGTATTAAAAATTAATTAATTAATTAATTAATTAAAAACCCTGAATACCGAGCCTAGATCGATCAGCAGTATTTTTATAGGAAGCTACACTGCAGTGTCTGACATTAAATTATGATACAACACTTAAAGTTGAATTTGAAATTTACAACAGTGAACCAATAAATAAATACATTAATGAATACTTTTGCTAATGAATACGTAATTGCTAATTACGTTATATATTAATAAATATGATAATATTAAGGTAACATGAAAATATTAGTAATATTATATGAATATAATATACATCACACTATTTTTCTTTTCCTGAAGTGTGTGTATAATTTTTGGCTGACTCTGTATAAAGATTATTTATTTTTCTGAATGGGTCAACTGTTGTAAATTACAACCACCTTTATCCAAGTGCCAGTCATCAGGGAATAAGGTTTAATCACTTTCAATCACTTATTATTACTATAATTATTAGGCTATTATTAAAAATACAGCAGTCAATCACTAGTAGGTTCAATTCAACTTGTGGCTGTTACAATTTTCTAATGTTAATTGTCTGATTTTGTTTAAAGCAGTTATATTTCTTAAATATTTTAAAGTACTAAAACTGTTCATTAAACTGCAGTTTAATAAACTGAAATGCTGTGTAACTTTTTTATTGACTGTTTAAAGGTCATGACTCATAGAAAAAGCATGTATCTAGAAAAAAATTTATAAATTAAAAAAAAAAAATCTTTTTTAAGCGTCAGTCTCACAAACCAGAGTATTTCGCATGTATTGTGCGGAAGATGCAAGAGGTTTAATATTCTCTTCAAAAGCTGTGGAATATTTTCTAGGACTCTGTTGATTTCTGTTGAATCAAGTCTGAATTGAAAATTGACTCACTGATTCAACTGTAAAAATCAACAAAATCACTCAACTCTAATTGTATTTTAGTGGCTGGTATTTTTGCTACTTAATACTAGTTAATCAGACGCTAGTTTTATTCTCGGTTACTGTTAAAGTAATGCTAAGTGGTGAGATGAGACTGGGATTGAGATGAGAGGGGCGGGGTGTTCATTTTTTACTTTCGCAGGGGTTCAAAACCACTCCAGATTTACGACATCTGATTAAAAATATGTACTCTACGAATGTGTTACACCAGACTCTTTCATCTCCAGCATCCCACACTGCAGTCTCACGTATTCAAATCTTTATGCAGCTTGTCATCTGGTGTGTCTGAGGCGCCGACGGTTCTGTGAGACCGAAAGGACAGAAGCGAGGTTACACGGCCACTTACTAGGCAAGCGAGCCTGGGCCTGGGAGCTGAGGACCAGCCTCTGGGGCAGCAGGGGGTGAGTGGATAGAGGCTGAGGGGTGAGAGCAGGTCTGGGGCCTACGGCACCCACCCCTGCTACACCTAAAGCCAGAGTGGCAGTGGAGGGGGCAGCTGCAACAGCGCGTCCTGGTGTGCTGCAGGCTGTGGGGTTTGGGGAAAGAAGAGACAAGTCAGTCGGTGTTTCTCCAGCTGGAATAAACAGGGAAGAGATGTAGGTTTAATGAAACGCAGCAAAAAAACAAACAAACAAAAAAATAAGTGCAGATGACAACAGGTGTAGCGTGGAGGAACTTTGTAGGGACGGATGATGGGAAAGAAAAATTAAGCCCACATTATATGACAATGTATTGTAAAAGTCTGAATTAAAACATCATTAAGAGTTTTAAATTACATGGCTAAGTGACTACATTATGCACTGCCTGGCCCAAAGGGGGGGGGGGACAAACAACATCTGTACAAGCCTAGTCTCGTCCAGGATTATTGGGATAAACAAAACCCATATCTCGGCATTGAAACCAGACTGACAGGCTCTCACGCGGTCCGGGGACGTCCTGCAAAATGTCGCTATAAATAATAAAACATTATATTATAACAACACAATCTGAAAGCACGGAATGAACTTCAGTATACACGCTGGGAAGAAAATCTAACTTATTGTTTTATTTTAAAAGCATGAATAATTGCTTCAGGACATAAAGACAAAAGATCTGTTGCGTCATCCGTACAATATAAACTTCCTCAGAGCACGCTGCTAAGGTCTTACCCTGAGCGGATGAGGTGGTAGTAACGGGTAATTTGCCCCTGGCCTGGGTGTTCTGAGCAACAGCAGCTGGGGCAGAAGTGGTGGTGGGGGTAGCGGTGGTGGCGGCCGCGGTGGGGCGCTGGACTTGTGAGGTGTTGACCTGGGGCACGAGACGCCCCTCTGGTTTCGTCCCGTACTGCACGGGCAGGAACAATCTGAAGCACACAAGCATGGGACCGATCACTCTCACGTAATCCTGCTATCGCAAGAAAGGGGGGCGGGGGGGGGGGGGGGTAGTGAGGGAGAGAGAGCAGGAGAGAGACATATAACGATACAGAAAGAAAAAAAAGAGATTTAAGATATAAAACAAGCAGAAAGAGAAAGAGAGAGACGGAAAAAGACCGAGCTTAAAAAAAAGGAGACTAGGAAAAAAGACAGACAAAGAATCAGTTAGAGCAACACAGAGGAGCAGTAGGACAGAGACATGTAAAGTGAGAGGGACAGACAAAGTGAGGAAGGAGAAAGAAGATGAAATGTTAGAGGGGCACTGAAAGACAGAAAAAATTTAAAGAGGGGACAAGAGAGAAAGTAAGGAAAAAAGAAAAGAACATTATATTATAATAAAAGAAAGAGATGGAATGTGAGAGGGACAGGGAAACACACAGCGAAAAAAATGACAGGGAGACAAAAGAGAAAGATGGAACCAGAAAGAGGTAGAGAGAAAGTGAGAGAGAGAGAGAAATGGAGAGTGAGGGACGAAAACAAAGAGAGACAGATGGACTGAAACAAGAGGCACAGAGAGAAAGAGAGAGATCGAAAAAGAGCAAAATAATATAAACAGGTTCATTATTACAGTTAATTAGAAATACAGTAAAGACAGTAGGAATGATCCATGTGACTTTTCATCTTCAGACTGGTGTGTTTCCGACCTGCTGGGCTTGATCTTGCAGACTCGGGGTCTGGGTGGAGGCTCGGGGGCGCTGTGGATCTCTTCGATCAGCTGCTGCCTCAGGCGCAGTTTGGGAAGAACCTCTGTGCTCTCGAAGCGGGTCAGTCTGCCCTCGTTACTGATCAGATCAAACAGGGACAGGTCCACCGTCTGGGGGGGACGACATCAAACACTGTTTACTTCACCACAACAATCACTCACTCAATCTCTCTCACACACAAACAGGCGCACACACACCTTCCACTGGTCCTTGTGCAGAGCTGTGAGCAGTAACGACGGTGTGTTGTACTGCAGTCTTTGGCACGTGTACGAGCTGGCGGTCTCTCTGATCTGGATCAAATCTGGGTGATTACAGATCCTCTGCAGCTGCATTAGCACTTGCAGCACGCTTACGAAGTGTCCGGTCTTTAGGGCCTCCTGAGCACTACACACACAAGAAAAACAGTGTCTAATTTAGCTGAAACAGATTTGCCAATCTAACAGAAGAAATACTGTAGAAAGATGTGGGCTCTGTGAGCAAACTACAGGTCGTCTCCTACTTATGAACGAGTTCCGTCCCAGGGGCATGTTCATGTTCCTAAGTCGGATTTGTTCTTAACTCCGACAAAGTGAGTTTTATACACCTTTGACACGAATATACAACGTAAAGCATACCAATCCACACCTGACTAAATCTCTGTCCCCTTTCCCAACACTGCCATCATGTGGCCAAAAACGGTAAGCGCACCTAAAGAAATGACGTCAAATGTAACAACGTTGTCTCTGCACCTTTAAATCGTGAGGGGAATCTCATAAGCCATTTTGTCTCAGAGCTGTTTTCCACTATTTTGGACTGTAAACTGTAGACAGTTTTTTTTTTTTTCAAAATTAGGATTATTCACGATCAGGACAGCTTTACAGGACAGGAATTTTCTATTATTGTGCTCCTGGACTGATTCATTGAAAGCGGTGAGGCCGACTCACTTCTCCACACAGTAAAAATAGTGTATATGATTGTAAATATTGGTATCTGGTGCACTGCAGTATCAAATTTTTTGTACAATACTACTACAATGTGCTACTTCCGTGATTGAACAGCAGGTAGAACCGGGGTCCGTTCTTCTCTGTGGAAATTCGTAACTCGAACGTTCGTAAGTCGGGGACTAACAATTAAACTTTTTTAAAGGTTTAAAATTGTAATAACATCGGGTGAAAATGTAATATCGAATCGGAAAATGTATAAAATCATGATACTTATAGAATCTCGAATCGGTGCCTAAGGGCCTGTCCACACGGAGACGCGTTTCGCTGTATACCTATAAATTTTTTATCGTATTGGCGTTTCGTCCACACGGATCCGGCGTTTTAGGAGACTGAAACCGCCATTTTTTGAAACCGTGTCCCAAAGTGGATAAATCTGAAAACGACACCCTCGCGGTTTCGTGTGTACAGCCAATCCGTATATTTTGTGAAACGATGATGTCATCACATCACGTGTCGGCTGCGTCACACGTAACAGTAAGAACAA
>JAQMYK010000039.1:28597718-28609885 GCA_030014345.1 Clarias buthupogon | reverse complement strand
CATGCACACAGAGACGGGAATCGAGCCTGGCCGGGAAATCGAACCCGGACCCTGGAGGTGCAAGGCGACAGTGCTAACCACTACACCACCTCACTGGAGAATCATTCCTTAAAATCTTCTCATAACAGAAGAAACTGCGATATTTCTCAATAATAACTAATAAATTGTGATGATACATGAACTAAAGAATTGTAACTGAGTCGATTTCCCCCAAATCTCTACTAGATATACAATATACAGTATATAGAATATATACAGTATATATATATATATATATATAGTATATATATATGTGTGTGTGTGTTCATATATTGTAATACAGTCGTCTTGTTGGTCAAAACCTTGTGTCCAAGTAAATTCTGAAATCTCATTTTGTCTACATATTCCGTGTGTATCCAGTGGCGGTTATATACACTATATCCCCAAAAGTATTCGCTCGCCTGCCTTCACATGCATATGAACTTGAGTAACATCCGATTCTTAATCCGTGGGATTTAATGATGACGTTGGCCCCGCCCCCTTTGCAGCTATGCTATTGTGCAAAAGCATGAAATTGTCCAAAATCTTATTGAATTAAGAGTAGGGGAAGTATGGGGGCCGAGCCCAATACACCACCACACCAGTTCCAACATGACTGCGCACCAGTGCACAAAGCAAGGGTCCTGACCTCAACCCCATAGAACACCTTTGGGATGAATTAGAGCGGAGACTGCGAACCCCAGGCCTTCTCATCCAACATCTGACCTCACAAATGCGCTTCTGGATGAATGGTCAAAAATTCCCCTAAACACACTCCTAAACCTTGTGGAAAGCCTTCACAGAAGAGGTGAAGCTGATACAGCTGCAAAGGGGGCGGAGCCAACATCATCATTAAACCCTATGGATTAAGAATTGGAGGTTACTCAAGTTCACATGCATGTAAAGTGTAAGTTAATGGAGTTAGTGAGATGTCTGACCCAGTTTGATGCAGATGCTGTTGGGGCCGACTCTGCGTCCCGCGCTGTAGGACAGCAGGATGTTCTGCGGCTTCAGGTCCCTGTGGATGATGCCTTTCCCCCGCAGGACGCTCATGGCTCCCGCTATCTGCTGTAGGAAGCTCCGGATGGTGTCCTCGCTTAAAGAGCCCTTACCTGGAACGACACGGGTTTCTGCTGTTAGCCAGAAACACTCGCTGTGGGAAAGTATGATTTTCTTGGTTCGGCAGCCAAACTAAGCACGGTGCACAAGTGAAGCGCGGGGTACAACAATATTTTATTCAAAATGAATCATACAGTTTGTAACACACAGCAGTAAATCATCAGCGGATGTTGAGCAGATGAAGGTTATCTTTATTTATGGGACCGAGGAACTAGTGGGAATTCAGGACACCGTGAGCGAATGAGGCTGTAGATCAGTCTCCTGCAGATCGCTCACAACACTCATCTCCTTCTGGCGCACCTTAAAGGCCGTACGCAGCGATCCAACACAACGCAGACATGCTCGGACTGATATCCATCAGGGCTTTTCTGCTTTTTTAAAGCCTAGCCGTCTGAAAGCACACGTTGCACAATGAAGTGCTCCCCCCAGTGCTCAAGTGATACATTCAGAGGTCATCTGAGTTCAAGTCGACATGGAGAAACACTGTAGGGTGTTAATTCAACACTCGGAGTGTGAATTCGACTCTGGGAAATGTGCCGTGTGGAATCTTAGCCTCAACTTTGAGCAATATCGTGACAGACTAGCAAGCGGCGCGGCGTTTTAGTGCGCGGTACCCGAAAACGCAATGCATGATGGGGGAATCTTTGGGGGGGGGGGGGGGGAATTTAACATTTTATTGTGGAAGGTAATTAAACTGAAAGTAAAGTTTAGTTTTGATGTTAGTTAAAAACGGACTTTATCAGGATTAATAAAGAACGAACCTCTTAACCCCAAGACAAACCGTTATAAACCAAAACAGCTCGTTCTACATGTATGTACACATCACCGGCTCTGCATAAATAAACCTTCTTGTTTTAGGTTCCTTGAAAAGCCCAGAACTATTATAGCTCGCCCGAGCCCGAGCCCTGTCTCTCCTGCTCTGTTAACACCCTCAGTGCTCTGCTCAAGGGGTATTTTTAGTCCTAGTGTTTTTCCACCGTAGGAAAGCAGAGACTGACAGGTGGATGAGGTCAGGCAGGGTGTCGCCAGGCTCGGATGGACGGCAGCCATGAAACGGAGGGAAAAAAAACAAAAAAGGTGAGAAGAGGGTTAAGGAGGGGCTTTATGCAGGAAAAGGAAAAAAAAAAAAACAGAGCTCAATCGAAACCTCTGTAATCAGGTCAGGATCGAGGCGGAGGCTAAAGCGTCATAAATATAGCCTGGATCCTTTGAGTTAGACGAAACGCAGCGCTTCGGGCTTTGGGACGGCATGTCGCGTTTGCCTTTGGGCGTACTTCCTTTGTAATGACGCTCTATTGGTGTGTTTTAATGACTGTTTGGTTATTCTTGGGGTTACTTAAGAGGAAACGTGTACGTTCCAAAATAACCTGAACCCCGGCGTACTGTATTTCTTCATCGTAAAGCATCCTCCTCCTCAGTAATTATTATTAATACTCCAGTAATTAATCAGGACCCGCCTTGAGGAACTGAGAGTTCACGGGGTTCTGTTAACGTGAAAAGGTCAGGTTTAAGACCGTAATATACTGAGATCATGTTCAGGGCTCTTCTTTTACAGCCAGAAGTTCTAAGCAGACAGCTTTAACCCAAAGAAAAGATAATAATATATGTATGTGTTTGTATATTTAAATGAGTAAAGTGAAAAGGACCGGTGTTCCATGAGTACTGACGTTAGCAATCTGCTCTGACGTTATTTGTTAACTTAATACGCCGCTCATCGTGCTCGACATGCCGCTTCAATCCAAACAAATGAGCCATGATAAGATTGAGCAGCTGGGCCGTGTGGATAAATAACCCGGCGCTGGCGTCTCACTGCCTCCTGAACAACCGGAGCATCTGTGACATACTGATACTGACACTGAGGAACGGCTGAAAAATGAAAAAAAAAAAAAAAGACAAGATGATAATGACGAAATGATTTGGTTCCGTAAGAGTTCGTGCTAATGACGCGTTCAGTTCAGCAGGTCGGTTTTTATCAGCGGTGACACGGGTTAGTGTAGACGGTATTCGGGTTACTTACAGTGCAGGTACTCGGCCAGGTCTCCGCCGTTGCAGTACTATAAAGACAGAAAAGGAGAAGGGAAGGTGAGGAATGTAGCGCCACGGCGACGGCTCGGAGCCATTCCGGAGTAGAATATGATTATAAATGTGTAGTGAAGATGTAATATTTTACATGGACGTGTGAAACACTTGAACACTTCATAACGGCAGAGGATCTACTTACACCGAGATACAGATTTATAGAGACCTTGGCCTGTTAACTCATTTATCTTCATCACACACTTTGCACGTGTACGACGCCTGATTGTAGCCGTGCATCATTTCCACATGTCACCCATACTAATTGCTGTTTTATATATATATATAAATATACACACAACAATTTGGAAGGGGGCAAATACTTATTCACTGCACTGTATATATGTCTATATATAGCCTACTGTACATGTCTATATATCCACTGCACCGTACAGTATATATGCAGTGAATATATAGACATACTGTATATACAGCACAGTGCATAAGTATTTGCCCCCTTCCTCCCTTGTGTATATAAAAATAATATTTAAAAAATCATCAAACCAATTTTAATAATCTACAATGATGACCTGAGTCTGTCCAAAGTGATGTCTGTTTTTAAATGCTGATTTTCTTTATTATAACCTACCTGACCCTGTGTGAAAAAGTAATTGCCCCCTAAACTAGTTGTGCCACCCTTTTGCGGCAACGATCATGTGTTTGCGATAACTGGCGATGAGTCTTTCACATCACTGTGGAGGAGTTTCAGCCCCATCGAGTGTTTTAACCTGTTTGAGGTCACGCCACAGCATCTCAATCTGACATCTGAGCCACACAGAGGTGTACTTCCTGCTGTGTCTTGGATCAGTGAATCTTTCTATTCTATTGACTCAGGTTTCTCCTTGTGTAATGTTAAACCTTCTTTGATGATTTCAATCATTTAAGTGTGACAACCCCGCCGGTTTAATATGCGATAAATAAATAAATAATTCAGTAAATTATGGAGGTAGTTATGGTTACGTACTGATGTCCAGTAAGTGCATTAAAAGTGTCGGCTAGAAGGTAGCTCGAGAGCACAACGTTGGATGCGGAGCCAACATCATATTAAACCCTATGGATGGACCATATGCATGTGAACGCAGGCGACCGAATACTTTTGGCAACGTACACTGTATATAGATAGTCAGATATAATCTGGTTGGTGGTTAATTCCTAGTGTACCACTAAGAATTAACCACCATCCTGATACTGTAGTGTGTGTGTGTGTGTGTGTGTGTGTGTGTGGTTGTGTATGGTGGGGTTACTACATCAGGTACTAATTACTAAGATTGTAGTCCTACTTCTAGATTAAGACGCTGAGGGTTGAAGATGATTAACACGCACAGAGCATACACAAATATGAGGATAATAAAATATTCAGCCATAATACAGTACGTGTTCGTCAATAATGGCTGACGCAGACACGGGGAGGCCTACAGACTACGTTGGACTACATCATGATGTCACACACATCTACTGTATCTCTTCATAGTGACAGACGGTAAAGGTTTAGACTCACCTCCATGACGAGGTAGACACAACTTGAGATTTCCTGTGCATAAAAAAAACAACATAAAGGAAGATTATTACATCAACCGTGTCATCTTTCACTGAGTCCTTCCAAAAAAAAAGAAAGAAAAAAAAAGAAAGTTGGCTAGACTGCTATACAAGTCCCTGTGTTAGATGTATCTTTAGAAGTCATAACATATCACAAAGAGCGCATTAACATACTGTGATTTGCAGCTGGAACGACTGTCTAAGCAGATGTTACGCGTAATGAATCATCACCCGGTTCTGTTTAATCAGTACGGAGAAAGAAACAGATTTTATAACGTGCTGTTATTTTGGCTCAGGTGTTACGCAACAGCTGCCTCAGAGGCCATGCAGCTTAACACGTGCGCGCTGGCCGAACTCCAGGGTTAGCATTCCAGACCGCGGCGAAACAAACTGCCATTTAAATCCGTCCCGGTTTCAGACTAGACGGCCACCTTGATGAGTAAATTAAACTCTGTCCTGGTATTTAACCTCACCGTTGTGGCACGTGTTTTCAAATCCAGACGTACAGCGGCGCAAAGATACATTATCATACATGTCTGCGAGGGTCATACTGCCAGCTGTTAGACGTCTGGACGTATCTAGATACAAACTATTTTAAATAACAGCGTGTTTTAATGCAGCTTTTTATTTAATCAACATAAACAGTAGCACAGGATTAGATTTCACTCTAATTGTGCTTTTGTCTACTCAGAACTGAGGGTTCGGCCTGTACGTGATTGACACCTCCTGCTGAGACTCTTCATGATGCACTTATCCCACATGACACATGATGCACTTATCCCAGTGTATATAAGTATTTATATACTAGTGCTTGGATACCATCAAGGTAGAACGTTTGCTCAGTACGCCGGAGACATGATCATGACATGAGTTCGGACTGAAACGCCGGCCTCCCGGGAACTCCTTTAATGACCCGAACATGTGGAAATGGCTTGGAGCTTCTGTAAGGCTTCGTTCACCAGAAATGTCATCCCGGTTTGACTCGAACGCCCCTGGTGATAACATTATCACAGTTGAGTAACCGCTCCAGCAAACGTGTAACTCTGTTCAAAAAGTGCCAGCTCATTAAGATCCACACTCTAATCCCTCTTCATTAGACGAATGGAGCTGACTCCGGCTCAGGCTTCGCCCATTGTTCAGTGGTGTGTGTGTGTGTGTGTGTGTGTGTCTTTAATAACTACCTTTCATGCTAATGTAGTCCACTGGAATCAGGTTAAATGGATAATTTCCAGGTGTATTATATTATATCAAACCTGCTATTGGGTTCAAACCTTATGATTAAAAGAAAATAAACGACAGCTGTCGAGTCTGTTCGACCTGCTGAGATGAGAACAACACACCCGAGCACTGAGAGGAAATTGTTTCTATCGACCACCTGCTGTGTCGCTGCAGTCCACCTGTTCCTCAGTGGCATCACAGACTTTAATACGAAAGCCCTGGGGATTCACAGAAGACGCCACAGGTGTTGGACGCTCCCTCACTCTCCTGCTTGAGGTGGATCAGAATGTCTTTTACAGTTTTTTTTTTCTCTGTGAAGTCTAACCGTGAGCATGTTGAACAAATGTACTAAAACTTAGCCGCATGGTAACTACAGTACCGCTCTACCGTGCTATTTTTTTAAAGACTTTGTAGCCGACAGGATGCTGCACTCAGTCCGAGTCTCAGTCTAAAAGCCAGACGGATCACCTCGAATCCTGCGGAATCATTCACTCTGAGTCGGGATTTCTTAAAAGCCTCGGACAGTTAAGATCTTAATTCAGCGAGAGGAAGCGTTCCGTCTGATTTAACACTGATCTCTGTGCTGTGATGCTCTTTTGGAAACTCGACCTTTAACTGGGAGACGAGACAAACATTATCTCGACTCCGACAGGCAACTGTTGACTGTTGGATCACAGTTCATATTAGATCTTAAATCATTCGCACCGTGGACATTCATTCTGTTTTGTCCCAAGATCATGAAGAACTTATTCTCATCTTTTAAGCCTGAAATCTTAAAAAAAAAAAAAATGTATTAAAAAAATTGCAGGTTGTGTTCCAACATACCTGAAAATCCAGTAAACCGACGATGTTCTCATGTTTCAGTTCCTGGCAGACAGACAGACAGATGTCAAAATGTCAAAATGGTGAAATGAACAAAACTACAAAGACGGGACAGTAATCTAGTAATGATGCTACTACACGATGCCCACCTTTAATATATTGATCTCTTTCCCCAGGATGGACTGCGACTTGGCCAGGTTCTTCTTATTTATGCACTTCACAGCCACTTCAAACTCATGTTTCTGTTTAGAAAAAACAAAAATGAAGAAATAAATATATAATTCTCATGTCTTTTTCACATTTTCACAATGATATTGTCCTATAACAGCATGTCCTGGGGTGTGTTATTATTATTATTCATCTAATAACACAGACTGTATAAAAAGAGCTGGACAAACACTCGATGACGTCACTGAAGAGCGGTTTAGATGCTCGAATGTGTGAGCTCTGGTCTTGGGATGAGCTGACTCCGCCTAAACCAGGGTTAATCCACAAACAGACAAATGGACGGACGAATGGATTTGGAGCCCGCCTACCTACTGTCACTCACCCTACACCTTGTTCTGTGTCAACTCCTACATTTCTTGTAACTACAATGATGTGTGTGTATGTGTGCCCTGCAATGTATCGCCATTCCGCCCAGGGTGTACCCCGCCTTGTGCTCTAAGTCTCCTGGGATTGGCTCCAGGCCCCCCGCGACCCTGTATACAGGATAAAGTGGAATTCCCCAGGAGTGGACGTGTGAATGAATAACTTCTTTAAAAAAATGCAAGTTTTAAAATAAGTTCTCAAGTTCTATTTTAATGAAAAAAAAAAAAACACAGAGGAAAATAATCCTGAGTCATGGTGTCCTAATTCTTCTTCTTGTTTGTTGCTTAACGGCGGTTGGAATCCATTAGGTGACATTACTGCCAATAGGTCTCACCATCTGTCATCGACTCTTAAAGCCGATTTTCCATTCCAGTCTTCATTAAAAAAATAAATTAAACAAAACTCTACTGCTTCATTCCCTGATCTTGTCTTGTTTTGTGTCGTGAACTCGTCGTCTGCTTTATCCATCACTCTTCCAAACATCCGTTCTTCTCAACAGAAAGTTGTATTCAGTTGGAGCTCTGTAAGTTGCATCACCGCCATCTATAGCTCTCTCTGTGTCTCTCCTCAGCCTCCATGTCCAGTCCAGTCTTCCTCAAAAGCAACATTAAAAGCTTTCTTCCCTGATCAGTGACTCCCCCATTCTAAAAGACTCTTAACTTTGACTTCTACTCTCCATAGTCCCTCGCCACCCCTGGTCATGACTTCTTAAATCTAGCTTTGGAGGCCGAACCAGGCTGTAATAAATTTGGATATTTTAATATTTTAACATTGGGTTTTATGGGGATCAACTTCATTTTGGAGACCAGCTAGTGGACATTTGAGGTACTGCAAGCTTTGGCACTTCAATGTTAGACTCATTGTTTTGTTTTGTTTTGTTGTTGTTTTTTTCTTAAATAAACATTCTCCTTACAGAAAACTTCACCATATCAACTTTTTTTTGTTAAGAAAATATTTATTATTATTATTATTATTATTATTATTATTATATGGGTATTCTACTCTGCCTAGTTCTTAAAGCTGTCCATAAGAGGTTTAATAAACAGTTTATAGAAATGCATATTAAATAAGGTATATTAAATGTATATAATAATAATAATAATAATAATAATAAAAAAAGAATCTGGATTGAGTGGTATCTCAGAAGTATCGCGAGAACTCAACACTGAGTTGAAGTGGAGCTGCTGAGCTTCATGACTCTCTTGTTTGACAACAAAGCCATGCTGCTGGTCCACATTAACCATCAGCTGTACGACACCACACTGGGACACAAACTTCTACTCGTTAATTAGTAAATGACGTCATTACTACCTCTTGAGGAATCAAACAGTCATTATGTTTGACTCTGATGAGAGCTTTAGAGATCCGATCAGACTGTCCTGGGCAGCTGCGTTATAACGCGTTCATTACCTCTTTGTGTCTCCCTTTAAAGACCACCGCGAAGGCGCCGTGTCCGATCAGGTCCTTCTTGCTGAACTCGTACTTTCCCACGCTCTCCATCGGGTTACAGAGTGAAACACACCGCCGAGGCACGGAGTCAAGTCGGAGAGGATTCCTCATAATAATAATAAGAAGAAGAACATGTCAGGCTGAGCTCCTCCCATCGTGGCGCGGTTTAAAAACAACAAAAAACAAACATCAAAGCAAAGAGTTACAAAGTGTTACAATGTAGCGCGCGACTTCTTCTGATGTACACAAGCTTCTCCCAGAACTCTCTCTCGCGCGCTCTCTCTCTCTCCCTCCCTCTCTCTCTCTCCTTATGTGTCCGCGTGTGTGCGCGCGCGCGCTCCAGGGGTCACCGGCTACTTGTTTTCTTGTTTCTCCCACCTGCTTGGTCGCGTTCCAAACCAACACACACTAAACACTACACACTCATTTCTCTATATCTCACTTTTTTATTTTTTGCACACTATTTATTTAACTTTCTGTCACACGCTACCAAGTACCAAATTCCCACCCATTAAGCTTTAAAAAACAAACAAACATTGTACATACAGTCTGAAAAACAATGTGTCAGTATTATTGCCTAATTAGTGCTAGAGTGTAGGGAGCGTGGTGTGAGTTGAGAAACAGCAGGCACGGAGAGTCGCGCACGCGCACGCGCACAACCACCGCGCGATCACCTTGGTAACGCCGCTCCGCCCCTTAAATACACGCGCGCGCGTTAGAAAGCACCAGAACACCAGAAGCGCGTGAGAGTAAACAGTCTGTTAGACTGTAATTCATGTGTTTACACAATATCTATGCAGAAAGCAAAACTTTTCCTGATAGACTAACTTGATGGAGATATAATTATTGAAGCAGAAGTGACTCACACAAACAGTTTTGTGACTGAACTCCATGTTAAACTGAAGACATCATCTGTTATACTGAACCTCCAGACTCCTAACACACAGTATGACTGCAGATCAATCCCTGATATTCATCATCACCCAGATGAGGATGGGTGGTTGGGTGCCCTGTTAAGTCCGGTTCCTCTCAAGGTTTCTTCCTACAGCCACCTCAGGGAGTTTCCCCCCCCCTCAGCACCGTCACCCTCCGTTTGCTCATCAGGGACGAACTGATCATTATGATTTATACTTCTTTTCCTCACACATTTCCATCATTCCCTTTTGATTCTGTGAAGCTGCTTTACGACGATGACCACTATTAAAAGTGCTAAACAAATAAAACTTAAAATAGTGCTTACTACCATTATTATTATTGTCATCTTGCACCTCCAGGGTCGAGGGTTCAATTCCCACCTCAGGGTTTGTGTTTGTGATGTTTGCATGTTCTCCCCGTGTCCGGTGGGTTTCCTCCCACAGTCCAAAGACATGCAGATTAGGCTAACTGTCATGCGTTCCCAAATTGCCCGTACTGTGTGAATGTTGACTCGAGGTCCAACCACAGTTGCGAATACATACCATGGTAATCAGTATCGGCCGCTCCAATGTTTTAGCAGCTCTAACTTCTGCCTGTTGTAAATATAGACACTTTGCAGTCTGACCCGGGTTTCGGTAGCTATGAGCTCGACCTGACGTAACAGTTTTTCACTACTTTTACAGTCTGTGAGGATCGCCTGTGACACGCCCACAGCTAGAGGTTATCCATGGTTCCGCCCAAGTGCATCCAAACTGCTCAAAGACTCGAGGCCGGAATCAAACCCAGACCCTGGAGGTGCAAGGCAACAGTGCTGACCACTACGTCACCATTTTCTTTCAAAGTTCATGACTTGCAGCATTTGTGTGAAACCAGAAGTAGTGCAGAAGATTTATTTATGCAAATTTAGGCAAAGTAAGTAAAAAAAAATAAAAATCAGGCGATCAGGCAACTTTAGTTCTACACAGTAAAATCCCCAATAAACTTTCAAGAGTTTATTTGAAGAAACCTGGAGTCGTACAGTATAAACACTCTGGGGTGTTGGTTCAACATTGGGAACTTTAATTTAAAAAAATAAATCTATTTATTTGCTTTCTTTTCAGCTCAGTATCAGCCATGCTTCTTCCTTAAATATTATAACAGTCATGTGACTAAGTGTGCTTTTTGGAATCATTTATAAAAAAATTGTCTTGTTATATAAATAGCTAATTTTTTTAGTTTAATTGATTGCTTATACATTTACAGAGTTTATTTCTGCTAAAATATAAGCCTTAGTCTGTACAGTGCCATGGGGGCAGGAGCCCATCCCAGGGCACGAGTCAGGGTACACCATGAACAGGGTGCCAATCCATCCCAGGGCACACATCATGGGCATTTTTGGGAACAAAATTAACCTAATCTGCATGTTGGAGGAAACCAGAGGAACTCGAGAAAACCCACCAAGCACGGGGAGAACATGCAAACTCCATGCCCACAGACCCGGAGGGGGGAATCAAACCCTTCACCCTAATTGTGTGAGGCCACAGCACTAGCCACTAAGCCACTGTCCTGCTTTGGGTGACTACATCCTTGATAAATAAAAAGGAGCAATTTTTGGCAACTTCAGAGCTTTCAGATCACAATAACTCTGTTCGTGATCTGAAATCTTCCCACAATTTCACACAAGATTTAAAATGATTAAAACTCCTCATACTCATTTGGATCTGGCCTGCACTTCCCATGTTTCCAAACCCTCTTTAACAACATGATGTTCCTTCATATTTGTCTGAAGTAATGTTCCTGTAATAACTGACAAAACCAGTTAATCTCTTTTGGTTGCTCGATTGGTTCCCTGAGTGTTAGCAGCGCCCTCGTGTGGCCAAAACAGGACGCACAGGTTAAAAAATTGCACATGTGAATGAAACCAGATTTCAGGTTTAATATACTTGTACACCTGGTATATATTAACATTAACATTTATTTCCTTACAAAAAATGTATCAGTTATTTTAAAAAGCATTTAAAAGCTGAATAATGACTCCATTGTATTACGACAGGCTTGCACTGTGATTAACAATTTGATCCTAAAACAAAAGACAAATCCTCCAAGTGTATGTGCTTTGTAAACCTTTTTTGTTTAAGAGCTGTTTTTTTTCTTTTCTGTGTTTTTGTGCTTTCTACTTTAACAGCACCCTGTTGTTTCTTACATTGTGCAGTGCTTTTTATGTAATAATTCCATAGACTTGGAACTGGCTACGATTTAATTAGAAACCCCCGGGTGTTCTTAAGAAGTTTTTATAGCAGAAAATGTCAAAATATCACTTTACCATCACAGGCTGCTATAAATATGTCCAAATAGCAATGTTTAACTGTAAACATACACACACACACACACACACACACACACACACACACACACACACACACACACACACACACACACACACA